>MIEF01008441.1:0-52125 GCA_001870725.1 Taenia solium
ATCTTACACTTCGATGAGCCCAGCTACATGGTAATCGCTTTAACAATGTCCGCAACTTTTGTCGCTGCAGCTTCGAATTGCTCCCCAAGCAGAGCACAAGAGATATGACGGGATAAGAATGAAGTTTTGATGTAGCTTCGATAGATTTACAGATGGTAAGTGCCGCCGACTAAGTTCAATGAGGCTGGGTACAACACGATAAAGCAGATAAAACCCATTATTTTTCAGACAAAGTGGACAAACCACGAGTCAGTGAGTAATAGATACAGGTAGAAAAGGAAGTTACAATTAAATTATTGAACAAAGCGTCTGGTAGGGTCGAAAACATGTTTCTTGAATTCCAGAGTCACTATGAAACGCCCACTGGGTGGGCTGGTGACAATAGTAGCATCAGAATTTGCGCTTTCTGTTGATGTGGCCTCTTTAGCCAACTTTCTACCCGCCTTCCCGCTAAATCGCTTCACCAAGGCGTCTGGAAGATCAGCTAGGAGGCCGAAAAAAACAAATCCCAACGAATATGTTATTGAATAAGAAGACAGATAATAAACATGACAAAAAATAGCCTTAAAAGAAATCAAGCAGCTCACCAGAGAGTTGAATGCGACACTTTCCAGTGCGTCCGAAGCTACCTTCTATTATAGCCGGAATAGAGTTCGTGTTGTCGCCCCCGACTGTGGCAGGGGCAGAGGAGGGAGGGAGAGTGACAGTAACAGCGAGACCGGTAAACAGGTTCCAATCAGTCTCACTCTTGAAGAGGCCCCTCACGATACAGTGTCGAGGGTCTACCACTCGCTCCACTTCGCCCCGCCGCTGCTTGTGCCGATAGACCTGTCGGTGAAACCGATGCCACATAGATTTTTCAGACGGTTAAGTTTCACAATAAATATTCCTACTTGGATCTCTTCGTTACTTCGCTGCAGGTAGTGGCAGTAAAAAAAACCCTCAATAGAAATACAAATCACAATATTCATAGTGCATTCATCGTAAGGGAGACCACAAGTGTGAGCTTATTTGAGAACGAGGATTTCACTAAGTCAACACGTATTAAGCCGTAGGTATCACTCGCTTGCCTTCCGATTTAACAAGGAAGCCTCAGCTGCCGTATGAAGTGATTCATGAATTCTGTTCTTCCCTAATTTCATCCAACTCTTCAATTCGAGAATGAACCATATTTCAGACAGGAACTATCACACTCTCAATGACTGTCTCCCCACTCTTCCTAGATTAAACCCTTTGAATAGCTGTGTCCAGAGCTCCAATAAGGGTTACCAGCGGTGTAGCCCCAATTTCAGGGACCACTTAGTATCTGATAGCATTTGTGGCATGGTGAAAATGCGTAGAGATTATCTATACCGCTTAAGGTGAGGCGAATATGCTGAATGGTGTTATAATTTAACCACCTTCACCTGTATACTACAGGAACCACTGAAGCGCTTTTCTTGAAAACATTTTGCATAATAAATTAAGCCCAATCAGAAACATGCATAACCTTCGAAGTTAATCAGAAGAGAGCAATATGCATGGTTGGAAAGATGGGACAACGACTGGTTTATGTGGAGGGGAGTGAGGAAAAAAAAGTGCATCCACTGGAATTTTCACTAAAAAAGATCCATTTGTTCGCTTGACACTCCCTTCCTCCCTTATGATCATCTACTGATCCAGCCCAAAAGGAGCGGATTAAGAGATCAGCGACTCACGGAAAGAGAGGTGCGCCACTCCTGAGATGAGGCAAAGAAGCGGGAGACAATGCCATGAAAGGCAAGACGACAGCTGGACGAGAGGGGATCGGTATCGAGGCGTGACCCAATCACAACTCCCGCCATGGGTGCTACCAATGGTGCGTCAAATTCCAACACCATCTCCTTTGCTTCACGCGCACCACCTTACCAAAACATAAGGGTGGGAAACAAAGGTTAAAAACCACAGTCGTCTTGCGACTCTTATGGAACGGGTATTACAGCACATAGACTCGATGCTCGAATTCATTTCAGCAAACATTCTCAAGACTCAACCAAATCATCCACCTGGAGTTCGAAATGGGTCCAAAGGCCGAGAAATATTAGGTTTGGTGAATGGGCTACATTCGTAACATTACGTGGATTAACAAAGAAGTGTGGATTACCAACGCAACCCGTGAATAATCGATGAACTGTCACCTTCGAACCACCTAGCATGCCGTCAAAATTGGTAGCATTAACAACGAGGAGCATTGAGAAACCCTTTAGCAGCAACATGAAGCAGTCAATGTGCAATCGAAATTGACAAAGAGCTACAACAACCATCAGTAGCAAACATCGAACGAAATCACGGTATTTATTACCAACAGCACAATGAAGGGAGAGGTGACAAATTACCCTCGTCGCAGAGTTTCTCTGCATATTCAAACTCTTCCTCTGCCGTCTCCGTTTTCTCCACCCGATGAAGGCAGGTGATACGTGCGAGAACGGTGTCCTGTCCGATAGAGACGTGGAAACGCTGCTTACTGCACACAGTGCCCTTGTAATAAACAATCTGTGCTACTTCTGTAAGGAGGCAGGCCTGACACGTTGATAGACTGTCCGGTGCGGCCAGGTAGCCGCGCTCCATTACACCGGGATCCAACTGAGTTACACATATGCCCGCACGATCACCCTGACGAAGGAGTAAGAAAAAGTTTAGATCAGTGGGAGCAACGCATTATCCCACAGCAATGAAATGAATTTAATGTGAGGGAATTACAGGGAAATTTGGAACTTTTTCACCCGCCGTAAATAACCAAGACGGACTGAGAAGTGGTGATGGGTTGCTTCCAAATTCCCCTGTTTTACAATCACCACATAGCTAGGTAACAATCGTTACTATCTCGTAGGAAATATAGACGTCGGTTTTACGTTTGGATTTTACGAGAGGAAAACAATGATCTGTTATTACTCTGATTGTTACGGAAAAAGAGGACCTCAGAGTGCAAATTCATCTTTACCCGCGTGTGAGCTCTCAGTAGATCTAAATTGTCGTCCGTAGGATCGTGAATAAAGCAGCTAAGCCTATTTTAATATGATGGATTTACAACGCTCCGACATCCAGCCGCGACCATAAAGTAATAAAGGAAGAATTCGCCTAACCAGGACTTTGAGAGGGTATAAGAAAGTTGAAGAACCCTTTCACAACCAGGTGGATGCTTATGCAGGTGGTTAGAGAAGACGAGTTCGCTTGCTTGGATGTAAGCGAATTAAGACAAGAATCTGCGCCAGTTTTTTGGATTGGAAACAAGCGAAGTCTAGATATCCGGCGCTCTCGCTAGTCACAATAACTACAGAACAAGTTATGAGATCCCAATTCCTGTCCAAAGAATTGCACCCAAAATTCATCCGTCAGTCCATTACAAAAGGGACTTACCGGGCCGATTTCTTCGATGGGATTTCGAAACATCTGTATGGACTTGATCTTCTTCTTCAGTTTTTCTCGGGGAATCTCCACGGTCTATAATAAGAATAAAATTCCCAAACATCTCCAAGGATGCAGATGGTGCAGTCCTCCTCCAAATCAAATCTATTCAACTTTGGGTTGGTAGGTCTAAAACGGCTTTTCAGTGCATGGATGCTGCTAACCTTTGGAGAACTTTCAAATAACGCTGGCGAGGCCAAGACATTTACCGTTTCTACACCACTCTCAATCTCAAGGTAACTGCTCTTTTAACATCTTTAAGATCAAGATGTTTAGCCAAGGTAAGGGTTGCGAATAAGCAATTGGGACGCAAAAAGCTAGGAATTTAAGAGAGCCTTACAGCTAACGAAGCCTAGTAGCGTTATGATGGGTTGATAAGTAAGGTGCTACACAGGAAATCTAAAAAATAACATTTGGCTCCAACCACTGCCACGTTACAAAACGTAGAATATCATTGAGCACTAACTCAACGACAACTTATTCGAGTTTGGTGACAGTGAGTGAATACCAAAAGAATCTCCTTTTAATAAAACAGTCAGGAGGCTTCCAAAGCCAGACTATTTAGTCCCAGCAATGAATCCCCGCACAAGCAACACGAATCCATACACCTTCCCAAAAGATAATCGGCCATGCCAAAAGCAAAACATTTTGATCACTTCACCACAAGCCGTCCCGCCTCCCCTGTACATCCATTGGCTGAGCTATGGCAAAATAAACACCACCCCAATTCTAAATTGGCCGTACAAAAATGGAATAAAAATTGAGGATCTAACTCACGTAGACAATTGAACAGTACCAGTGCGATGGCAAGTGTGAGAGGAATAAATTCAAGATGGACACTCGGAAAGTAACCATGCACATTACCCTTATTTGACAAGTTTACCACTAGCACAGATGGCCCTATGGGAAGGAAGCAACACTTCTCGCAGTTTAACGCCGTAATGCATTGTTTTATTTAGCCCAAATAGGCCTCTCAAAACACCCTACCAACGCAAGAAGCGGCAGATGAATCCTGTTGAGACCACTAAGACAGAACACTATTGAGGGGTTCAGAGTCTCCCTTATGATGGGCAAATATGACAAACTAGGCAGGAAAAATATCACTCTAGGCTTCCGTAATGACACTCAAAGGGACACAGTGACTGTGTAGTGGGATACAAATTTGACACCAAGCAAGTTCCTCCAGTTTTATGAAAACCGATTTCTGCGATAGTGACATCAATTCAACGACGAGTCATTTCATTCTTAATGGCTTAGTGAAATAATGCCAGATAAAATTAAAACTGGAGTAAAGAGTTCAGTTACACCTCAAGAAATTGAGCCGTTGTGGCCTGCACGGCTAAAATGCGTGAAAAAAGAACTTGTATCATATTGAATAAGACAATCTCAGGACCATTCAAGCAATACCTCACCAACACGAATGCGACCACGAAGAACAGTGCCCGTGAGAACGGTTCCTTGACCAGACTTGTTGAAACAGTGATCTACAGCGAATAAAAATGGAAGAGTTGCCAGTTCATTGCGCTTCTCTCGTGGATCAGGAGTACTGGTCAGGAGAGTTGAAACCAACTCCTCCATTTCTTCACCAGTGGGCTAAAAGAAAATACATCAGCCAGCGAAGGGTGGAGGTGGAAAAGGAGGATTATTGTACGCACACACCGCTTCAAGGTTCTGAATTGCTGAGATGGCAACGATTGGTGCGTCTCTGAACTTCGTTGATTGCAATGTCTTCGAAACTCGCGACTTCATCTGTACGATCAACAGAGCAAAGAAAGGAGATCTGCAGTTCAATAAAATTACAGCCATAATAATTAACAATAAGCGCAACTACAATTATTGAAACACCTTCAGCATTTCACAAAACGAAATAGCACCAACTTTGGCAACTTTTTCATCGCGTTGTTCTGGAGGAATCAGATCGACTTTGTTGAGAACAACCACCATGGCGTCACAAGTGAGTTCACCAATGACAAGGCACTCCGCGGTCTGAGTCTGAAAACCCTTGTTGATGTCCACTACGAGAAGCATTAGATCAATTATGTGGGTGCCTAAAATGGTGATAACAGGTAAACACACAAATAGAAAAATGATACGAGGAATTGCGGACACTCACCACAAATAACGGTTCGAATAAGGGAGGCATGGCCAGGACAGTCAACAAGAGTGAATTGAACAGTGTCAAAGGGTGCGAGGTGGGGAGGAATATTCTTTCCCACCTTGAAGGACGAGAAGCCTAAATCAAGGGTGATTCCGCGTTTTTGGCTTTGAGGATTTTTGTCAAAAGCAGCGGTACTAGCTACTGTGCTCAGGGCCTTTGATAGAGTGGTCTTCCCTGAGTCAACATGGCCCAGAACTCCGACGTTCACGTTTAGTAACATCTAATTTGAAGTGTAAGGTAAATAAAGCTAGAAAGTCCCATCAAAAAGGTAAATAATGCAACCAAATATGAAAGTCAATAATGGAAGCACCAACTACTTTGAGGCAGCACGGAGGTCTATCGAAATGCTATAGAACCTAAAAAAGCGAATAAGAAGCAAGCAACATAACAAAAGCAAAAATGAAACGCAGACCAACGCAAAACCAGAACCCGGTGCTTTGGCGATTCAAAATGCCTCCCTCCAATTTAATTAAGTAAAACTATTTACATAATCAACATATTTATGTTTATAACAATTGATGCGGATTTTCCATATTGCTAACACCTTTCGAAAACGATCAGTTAGAAAATTGTTTGGTGTGATTCGGGTCAAATGTACGTCAACATTATAGGCTTTACAGTAATTCGATTCGAAGGCAATTTTAGCAAAAATAAGCTCTGTAATACATTGTTTGCTGGACCACCATTTTCTGTTACAGTCACTTGTGTGGTCACATTGTCCTAGCTGGGTGGGGTGTCCCCCGTTCAATGCCAGTAACCTGATCTCCTCACTGGTTGCAAAATATATGCATATTATATATGTATAATGCTTATATATAAAGATGCACAATGCTTACTTTTGTCCCCAAGGAGGTCTTGGGATGTTAAAAGTTCGTCGCACGGAAAAGTAAAGCGAAGGCAAGTATGTGGGCTATTTCTGCTTTACTACACCCCTTAGGTGGCAAAGTAAGTAGCTTAACCGATCTCGTGATTCCATAAGTAACACTTTTCTCAAGAGCTCGCTAATCCTGTCCCTCTGTAAACTTTGTTGATGTGCACGCGTCATTAATCTATCACAAAATAGTGCGATTGTGCTAGCGATCCTCGAACGCATGACATAAAACAACCCTTAGGCACTGAAGGATGCATTGCTTAAACACACCTTAAAATTTTCTCAAGGTACTACGCTTTCTCCTCTAGCAACTAACCTTCTTAGTTCGATCTGGAATCTCATGCTCGGGGTTTAACGTGGGTAGCTGCAACATGCCTGCACATATTTTATTAAACTTCTATCTGTAGCTCCCTGAAACATCCCTGAAGACAAGAGGAGTAAAATATTGGTGTATGGTACACATATTTGACATATAGTAGGGTCTGGGCCTCCTCGCTTGGATCGGAGGCCAGTCCACCTGACGGAAGCAAAATTGTCGAAAGTTAAACAACACACATAGTATGCTTCGCTTCTTGCCCAAGCGGAAATCCCAATGCATGTTCTAGCGTTCCCACGTGACCTCAGGCTGAGAAATGTCCGCAACAGCTTGAAATTTTTCGCTTAAAAAGGGTGCATTTCTGACAAAATTCCCCTCATATTTTTTCCTTTGTGCCTCCCGTCATCACTCAGCAGTCACATCGTGCCCTGGTATCCCTCTGTGCTTCGGCATTCCCAACCCACGCACCATCACCGGCAGAAGAACTCGTCCGTATTCAGGCAAAACACAACAGGATCTAGCCTCGAATACCAAAGCACCAGTTCGTAACATAGGGGTGAATGTGATGCGAGTTGAAGAAAGTGCTCGCATGCATCGAGCCCTTCCACGCGACTAGCAGCCACATCTACTGCCTGAAAGTTCGCTACAAGTGTTCCCACCATCGTCAATCATTATATCCAATCCCCATCATCATCATCATCACCATGCCATATTAACCTCTCTGACCTTTCGCTAGACCTTTTTAACAATGCATTCCGCGGACACAGTCTGCGGACTACAAACGATGAATAGATCCGCTCAGGTGGGTAAAGCTACAGCCTCCATCCATCTACCATATTACTCAGGTAGCGTACACCTTACGCTGCGATCTGCTCCATCCTGGGGGCAAAATGTTGAATAGGGAGATGGAGGCAACTAAACACCAAAATGAATCCATTCCTTCTAACTGGTCCACATCGCCTTCGCATCATTTCATCCCTTGTGTGTCAAATGCAGGAGGCCTGCACCGTTCACGGAGGGCTTCAGTTATCCACTCTATCAATGAAACCCTTGCAGTGCTTGGTCCTATTTTCTAGTAACCTGTATTATTTTTCATGCTCGCTTCCATTTGTGATGAACTCAAAAGACCGATTGCAGAAGAATGAATGCTAAAAAAAGGATAACAGTGATGAGGGATAGTGTAGAAGTGGAATCGGAGGTGATATTGGTCTGATAGTGAAAATCTGTTAATAAGTAAATCCTGTCAAAGTGGGGGAAAAAGCTTGTAATCTGACCCAGCACTTACGTTGAATGGGCAAATCTATTAATTTTACTGCTGGACGCACACCTCAAACAGAAGCTTTAAAATTTAGAAGCATAAAATGATGGAAGGAAGGGTGAGTTGCAGACCTTCTCTGTAGCGTGAAGTGTGAAGGTGACCTTTGTGGAGCCGACGGCATAAAAGCGTAGAAGAATGCTTTTCTTCCTATTTACAGATTAGCTAAACGATCGAGGTCAAGTATTCTCGACCATGTTACCATGATGGTGGTGGAAGCCATCGAGACTGAGGCATTACACTGGTAGCACGTTCGTTCACGAGGGCCTCCAGTGAAGCTCAGTCAAGGTGGCCACTCGATGAGAGGCGGTCGGTCGATCACATCAGACCAAATGCTTCCATGAACGGAGGTCCGGCACTTGACTTCCACTCACCGATGCTCATATTTGGCAATTCACACCTCTTTATAAGACAACAGTTTCTCAAACACCGACATACTTCACCTCCAAGACAACGACTACGTTATCGTTAAGCTGGATTGGCAACGTGGTGGAGAGTTTATGTTGTAGATGCCACCATTATCCAAGATTGATCGAGTTGAAACCAGGAAAACAAGAAATCAGGATCGTTCGTAGTGATTCCAACAACTTGCCTCATTACCCATCGAAAGTAAATTTAATGGATTCGTGATTGACCGAAATCATGCCACCATTAAACGATTACCAGGTGGTGGGTTCGTGTTGTACCATCACAGCCTGAATGGAGCATACGTGAAAACGATCGAGTTCGTGGTGGAGAGACATTGTGTGCCTCGGTCATTATGACGATGCTGATGTAATGCCCAGAGAGACAGGTGCTCCGTTCCATTGCCTCCTTTTTACCTCTTTTGTACAGGGCAATTACTTGGATGAAATCACGCCTTAATTACACAGAGAAAATTTCGTGCCTACACCACCGTGCATTGCAGTCCATTGTCCTGCACTTTGTGGGTGGACAGTATTGCCTGTGAGGCGAGTGACACCTGGACTGTCGTAGAAGGTACACTTGAACCAGAAGAGATAGTCTCCAATGCACGTGGGGAGGAAATTAGAGTGACGCCCAGTCTTGAAGGCGGAAGCATTTCTGCTGTTGATTTGGATACTGTGGACTATTTAATGCAAGCTGCGAATAATGCAGCGGTGAGCATTATAAGTGAGTCAGAAGACTGTGACGATGAGTTGATGGACAGCATGTGGAGGTACAAGCGCATCACGTCTTATGGAGTATACGAGGCCAAGTCAACTCCGTGTTGCGCAGACAGAGATATGAAAGAAGGCGCATCAAATCCTCCATCCGTCATTTTTGAACTGAAAGACCTCGCGAGGAAGTGTGACGACATCGGAGATGGCCAGTGAAGCAGACCGTGATGACCTTAACGAGGGAAGGATGTGGCACATGACTGGAGTGGGAGTGAAGATAAGTGTTCAGCTTGTGCCTGTAAGAAGTGTGTCTGAACAGCTGATGACTGGATTATATCGGTGAGGTAAGCATTTCATGTAGTATCTTATCCAATCTGCTTGCAATGATCGCCGCTGCACCCATCATTGTCGGTGTCTACAGAACAGAAGTGTGGCCAAATTTGAAGTGGATGGTAAGGGAAGAAATGTAGAAGCAGAAAAAGTGGACAAAGAGGAAGAAAGTGAGAGCTCGACAACGTCACTACGCACATTTGATTGCCTTTGCAGAGGTGTAACTTTGCTTGCGATGTGTGGTTCATTTCTACTCTTGCATAGGTAAATACATGCATGCAGGCCTATCTCAGACCAATGAGCAGCAGCGGCAGCAGCAACACGAACCTGCGCGAGGATTGGCTGTGAACTGCAGTCATACCGACCAATCGCATTCATGAGCGCAGTTTTGGTGGTTGAATTGTACTCTTGGCCTCAAACTACGTAGTCCGCAGCCGTGAGCTGATCTTATTGGATGGATAGCAGACTTGGATAGAATCTTCCTCAATAGGCTTCCGCAGTGCCTCAACATCGGCTAAAGATGAGTGAAGGTTCATCACGACTCCAAGGGATAGGCTGAGCTTTCCTATTAAACTCGAGGATGTTAATACCTGCCTACTGTAGGCATGTGATTAGGGCATTTCTATCTGAAACTGATGGCTCCCTCAATCCGTCATGCAGTAATATCACTCGTCACAAGAGTTACCAGAAGTGGTTCTTCAAATTCGATTCCTGGTAGTAAAAACGGCTTCTGCGAATACGTGGCTAAAAACTTTCCTGAATTTGCAGCACAACAATGTGTAGGGAAACTGAACACAGAACTTACTAATGCATAGAAGGGTCGATAGACTACGTGCTTGACATAGACGTTGTCGCAGAACAAGAATACGTCCTTCAGAGACTGAAGCATTACGCGCCAAGGCATTCAAGCACTTGGCAAAACAGGGAATCAAATCATAGCGCTTCCACAGGCATCTTCTCCTAGGTATGTAGTCATTATACAATTCAACGGCAACAAGTCCTGCGGGTTCGGACCAATCAGCGGTTAAACCGCACGCTGTTAATCGTGATCTCTGCAAGCGGTGACAAAACACGAAGATTCTGGTGAGCTCTGCTCCAGTGCGCACTGTGAGAGGAAGAAGGAAGACGTGTTGAAGTCTTAAGAAACAAATGCACATCATAAAACCCTCGAGTGTAGACATGAAATCTGCTGTCATCTTTATTGATGTTGATCATCCCCCCTTTTTGTTTCCTCGCCCTCAATGTCTTTTCCTGTCCTCTGTGAACCTCCATGACGAGCGTCAAAAGTGGTGCCAACGTGGTTAAACGAGACGATCGTTCCACTCTCATACTTATTTGGAACGTAGTTGTCGTCTGTGCTGCTGCTCCTCGCCTTCTTCGCCCAACAACACACGATGCGCCTGTAATCTCACGAGACACAACTGCACCTGACTTTGCTTGTTTACTATCAGTCAAGACCACTTTGACCAGCATCACTTTTCAATCAACAGTGACCGGAGGAAAGTATTCCCCTGTTAATGGATGCACCTACTGAAGAGTTGAAGAAGATGCACGCAATCGTTGACTTTTAAATGAGTGAGACCTAATGAATTGGAATACGAGTGAATGAAAGCATGAGCAAATGGAAGCACAATTGCAACTCTTCTGGCTTCACAGCCAATAGTCAACGTTAAACGCAACGGCACAGGTTGCATGGCATCGCGTTCTGAAGGAGGACATCTGTATGTCTTCCCGACCGACTGTCGTCTGTCTTCTTTCTTCTCAAACGTCAATCCACACGGACTCCTATTCACACACAGTCTTTTGCACTGACCGATACCTTCGACACCCACCAGCCTCCCGTTTGCCTCCGGGTGTTTAAGAGGCGCTATTGCTAAGTAGACGTTCAAGTGACTAATACGACACTAGATAAATCACATCACGCAGTACTCACTGGTCGTTTACATGTTAACTAACGTCAATTTTTGAATGGGCTTGAACATACACACACACATAACCGAAAGGTGCAAAAATCGCCACAGTAACCTCCATTCCTACCTTTTCACGCAAGCAGGAGAAACTTATTGCAGTCGGAATGTGTCTGTGACGGTCGTATGCTGAAGTCGTTAAACGAAGAGGAGGCAGCAGCTTCGCAGTGTTGTGGAGCCAAGTGCTAGATTCAACGGACAGACCCCCTCCCGGTCACATAGGCGTGCTCACATGGAGGAATCATAGGATGGCGCTACTCACTTATTAAAAAATTATTACAAAATTGGACCTCAAAGACCGCACTAGCCTTCATCGTTCACCGTATTATCCTATGATCTGTTTATTTTATTTAATGCTTCCAATTAGCACGAGAATACAAATTAGCTGCGTACATCTACTTTTCATAACCACCCTTTCAACCGGACGAAAGACGGGGTAAGCATGCTTCCCCTGGGTGGGCGTTCTCCTCCACTTCGCACCAACTGCTGCTTATTTGACTAGTATAGTATACCATGTTTGAATGGACCGCAATCAGCGCTCGAATCCCACAAGGTTTGCAGGCGCGCTCCAATCATCAGTGACTTCAAGTTGGCACGTAGGCGCGGCAAGGTCAAAAAGGCCTTCTATTGCAGTTCTCTGCAAGTCTCCTGCTTCGTACTCAATTAGTCACGCCACAGCAATCGTTCAAGCCTACACTCTCGTTTCATTTCTTTGATCAACCAACATCATCTGTGGGCGGACTTGGAACCTATCATCACTCCGTGAACTGTTAAGAGCAATCGAAGTAACATGATTTAAATGCTCACAAATGGAACTTCTCTGGTGTCTCTTGTTGTCAGTCAGCGGTCACGAGCCATATAAAGTACCCGTAGCCCATTCGGTAAGTGCCTCAACGCCCCCATATCTTGATACTCCAAGCTCACTTATCAAGAAAGATACATGTGCTTATCAAAGACATTGCCGCCCCACTACATAAGGAGTGAGATGAGAGTAACACCTGCTTCGACTGCTTGAAAGGCAGTTGCTTAACGCGTCCCACCACAGCAGCTGCCAGCATCAACACCACCATAATCTCTGAGGCACATCAGGAGATCACAGATCTCGGACTGAACCACTGTTGAAGCAGTCACTCGCACTCCTCCTCACTCTTCACCCAGGCGAGTCAAGTGACAAGCAAGTACAAGTCCATCGAAAGAAACTTCCTCCATCCACCATATTTTGCAGTCTTATGCCTTCAACCATCTCACCTTGGAATCGAGGAAAAGCTTTTAAGTACCACAGTAAGCACTCAGCTTCCGACTGTTCCATATCATTCCATGCTAATTCGCCTGCTGCCTTCTTCAAAAAGAACATCTTGACAACCCTGTCCCCTTGCATGAGTCACCATGCTCAACGTCGGAGTGGTCCCTTCTAACCATGGTTATTATCTCATATCACTCCATCAATCCATCTCTCGTGTCCTACTTTAGGAAAGTCTGAGGCTACAGAGACACTAAAACCTGAACGTTTAAGTATAAACACCATAGAGCAGAGGGCGTCAAGTCGGATGCGCAAGAGTGTAGAAGACTACAGTGGGACTGAAACACTGGAGTCACGCCTTTTCGATTACGCTATCATAATGGCTTCAGAAACCACGGCGATACAGGCATGCCCACAGACCAGGCAACGACAGAAGCATGATTGTCCTCGAGGGTTGGCTGCAAACCAAACCAAGGGATTGGCCGGTGAATCGATGCAAACCATTCACATGCACGGTGGGAGATCAGGTGGGCACCTTGCACTTGGACTCAACGATTGATCGTTGAAACGTTTGGAGCTGATCCAAGAGTAGCTTACAGGTAATGTTTACCGCCACACTTGTGGCTAATTGGACAACTCTGCGTGCATTGTCAAATCCTGAATCACTGTTTGGCGATTGTGTTTTCTTACATCCACTTGCATCGTCGAAGTCACTGTGATCATTGATACTCAACATAGCTTGCTAATTGGTTGCGGATGGACGAGTAAGCTGCATACTCCCGTGGAAAATTTCAACAAACATCAAAAGCAGCAAACAGTAATAAAAAGATCCTTGAGTTATCTTAGTCATGGCTGCATTGACTACGGTTGCGACTTCGTTTCAGCATTGCTCAACTACTACACTTCGCAACTCATCTCCATGACAATAATGACCTACCTGCTGTGCATTTGCTTTAGCAACTTTCCCTTTCCCAGACAATTGATGCCTTCGATTCCGCTTGCAGACATATCAGTTATCACAAAAATCAGGAGAAACACTTCTTCGAAGCTACTCTTGGCTCCTCTGCATTTGCTTTTTGAAGCGCGTTGCTCACGTCGCAGCCGATGGGGTCAGACCCTATCACTACCACCAACACGAACGAACGGACGTCAAACGGTTGAGAATGAGATCCGTCTGAAAATTGAGAGTGCTCACAGGAGTGTTGGCTTACATAGAGATGGGGGTGACCAAACATGGTCACTGGTAAGTTGCATGTGATTGGTCCACTTCAAGGAGAGATCACTTCTCATCGATTGGTCGCTTTGAGTGAGGTTCACATTGGGCCCCTGTGGACGGTCTGCGTGTTTGCCTGTGTGGGCATGTACATGGCCACGCACGAGTACCCACGTTCCAATGCGTCTTCTCCATCTAGGTGGCGTCATCAAACATAGGAGGCCTCTGTCCGCATGTAATAAGCTCTGTGGTGGTCACTTCCACAATGTTCACCTGTTGTACAGGTTTGCAGCTGCTTTCCAGGCAATCATTGTTGGCGCGACTCTAATAGGCATCCTCCCAACACATGGTGGTTTGTTAGTCAACTCACTTTACTATTGCTTCTATGCTTCTGTGTGTAGGTTTGGATTGTGTTGAGTTGTTAAGTAGAATAGTCGGGGGACAGAGTCTGCCATACAAACACGTTTGGTTGCCGACGTGGATATTGGTGCAATTTTCACGTAGCTACGGACACGACGGTAAGTGCATGACCGCTGGCTGTCTACGTAGGGAGCAACATTTTACAGCATGTTATTTCGATTTGTGGTCCACAATGATCCTGACCATGTATGTATTCGGGTGTTTTGCATAAAGTGGATGAATTTGGCTCAGGTGCAAATTCATGTCCACTGCCACATTGCGGTGGACTGCAGAGTATCAAGTGCTGACTGCGAAAGCGAGCGGACACGACGTACTCAACTCTAGTCTAAAAGGTGGCGGTCAGTGTGCTGTCGAACCTGGACGGACAAAGAACGCAGAACACGACAGGCGAGGTGTGCGGTAAAGTAAATAGAAGGATGCAAAACAAAATCTGCTCTGTAAAATGTGTCTACGCTCCTTCGCCATCTACATTAATGGATGGTTGTACTAACCAACGCTTGCAGAAAGGTAGATATGCTATGCCTGGTACAATGAGGGGTTTCACAGAAAACATTTTGAGTTTCTTGGTGATAGCCAGAAATCAGCTTCACATATTTATTTAACACTCATTGCCGGTGAAGTGATCAACGTCTCAATGAGTAAGACGAATTTGACATAGGGCATGGCAAATGACTGGATTGTGAATAAATATAGACGGATTTCCGAAGAAGTACCATCAAAGGAGTAGCGTGTAACAATTTGTGCAAGATAAACGCCGCTGAAGTTATTAGAGACAGAGCTCTGCCTTTTCCACATATCAATTGCATGAAGGTAGAGAATAAAGTGTCGCAATTAGTGCAGTGTCACGAGACTTTCTTGAAGGCAAAAGAAGGCATATTACTAGGGCGGAATACATATTCAGCAAACAGAAGCAATGGGGCTGCTGGCATAGCCTAGAGGCAACCCGCTGGGCTTGGACAGTATAGCCAGCCAAGTCACCGAAACGGACAGCCAAAACAAACAAAGTATTACATAGCCTCTTGGTGGTAGACATCGCACGTCAGCCATCACAACGTAATCAGTGCTGCAATAAACACCCACGAGCCAACCGTGCCAGTCATCGAAATACGAGGGAAACAAAGGAGACGCTTGACTACCACGTCACTATTCCCTCTTGCCAGTTCGATTGGACTTAAAGTTTCGTCCAGTTTGGGAACCAAATTCAGAATCGGAGGTTCTGCCAGGGATCAGCAAGTTCATGGGGAGGCGTTAAAACACTGATCTCCGGCATCAACCTCGTCCCCGTGTTCTGCAAGAAAGCTTGGAAACGTTTCGTTGCGAAGATTTCCGTAGCATATCTGCCTAAGGAAACCGGTGTACTAACGTCTCCCTACAGACACACTGATGCTCGGCAGAACCTCTCACTACGAATTTGGTTTCCAAACCGGACGGAGCCTCAAGTGCAGTCGAAGTGCCAAGCGAAATCAGTGACCTGGGGGTCAAGCATCCCCTCAATTGCGCTCGAATTTCAATGACTGTCATGGCTGGCTCGTGGGTGTTTGTTGCAGCACTGATTACGTTGTGGTGGCTGACGTGGGAGGTCTACCACCAAGGGGCCGACGCTCGGAAGAGGAGCTATGTAATGCTTTGTTTGTTTTGACTGTCGGTTTCGGTCACTTGGATGGCAATATTGTCCAAGCCAGGTTAACTGGCCTCCGGACCAAGCCAGCGGGCTCGTTCCCTCTGCTTGCCGAATACATATTCCGCCCTAGTATCATGCCTCCTTTTGCCTTCAAGGAAGTCTAAGGATGCTACAGATGCATGTTAGGCTCTTTGACACCGCTTGCCACTTGGATTATCGGTTGACGGGACAATGAATACTTTGCATTGCAAAACACAATTCTTCTTTCCAAAAGTTTTTTTCTCTAAAGTGTCCACGTGGCTGTATGTGCAATAAATGCCTCCACCTGCTCTTCCTCCCTACCTGTTGTTGTCACACTGTTTTCAATGTGATTTCTCATCTAGACTGACAATGCTGCCTTCCTACAGGCTGAGTTACTTGTTGAAACCAAATTGTTGAGGAGAAAGACGCTGACCGCATTCCCTACACTCAACTGAGTGAATTGGTTACACTGACTTGCCCTGCCTCTAAAACCGTGGATTGGCGACACAGTGGAGAGTTCATGCTGCCAAGTGTCAAGCAGCTATTGTCACCACCCGAATTAGCAGTCATAGCTCCAAGACTCTGTCTCATTACCTCATGACTTCACGCAACCACATCAGCATTGAAGGATTGCCAGATGGTGGACTCACAATGCACGAATTTGTGGTGGAGTTATTCTGGAAATCAGAGAAAAATGGTGTGGTTCAATCATTGCGACAGTGCTAACCTGACACCCGGATAGACGGTGTCTGCATTCTATTGCGATTTAAAGCACCTGGTTAGTCTCTATTCCCGCTGGAGTACATCTGGACTCCTTTGCACAAACTCTGAAATGGGTGTTCTGTAGAGGTGACTTTGGTACAGCACTCATAGAACAGTCGAGAGTCCTCCATCGACTCCCAGACTGTTCAATCCATGGAGTGGCATTCCACCCTTGTGGTGTGGACGCATAGCATGAAGTGCAATTTACTAGGCGACAGGACCAATTTCGTACGGATTTTTTTTCAGTTTAGATGAACAGCTATAGGATATTCCATCACGAGCAAACCATACACAGTCACCAAATCCTACATATCGTCAGTGACTGTGGCTGCCGTTTTTAGAGAAATCAACCTGAAATCTGATGAACCTATGGGACACCAGGTTGCCGTGTCGATCTTAGCACGGAGAGCCTTTCCAGTTGTTTCTTCATCTAAACAAGTTTGACACGATAGACATAAATTGCCCGGCCAGCTTTGATTACTTGAGAAGGCTGATAATTTCCTTGCTCACTAACAGCGTTCACTGTCGTACTGCTGTGTCATTTAAATTTGCTATGCAGAGGCTTTCTATTCACTCATAGGCTGTATAAATAGCACGATTAGAACGGTCAAACATAATGCATCTACAAAGAAAGGTTGACATTGTTGAATGGAGGAGAGGAGTGAAGTTCACAGATGACACTGTAATACTTTGTTTGTTCAAACTGCCGATTTCGGTCACTTGGGTATCCATGTTGTACTAGCCGGTTGGCCGACCTCTGGGCCGTGCCAACAGCCCCCCAGTTCCTCTGTTTCCAGAATATAGATTCTGTCCACGTATTGTGCCTTCTTCTACCTTAAAGGTAGTCTCATGACACTGCATTAGTGGCAACGGAAAGCTGACCCGAATTTGATGGATTTCCGTTTTGATCTATACCGCATCTGGCAGATTTTAGCGGTGTGAAAGAAGTGCATGTGCTACGGATGGAAGAATCGCCTACATCCCATAACAGAAGGACTGAGACCGACGTTCATTTTTGACATCTCCCTCGCCCTCGTGTTCTACAAGGAAGCTATTAACAACTTAAGCGACACTAGCCGTGAATTCCAAGTCCAGTGCAACTGCCAAGAAGGATCAGTGACGTTGCGGTCAAGCATCCTGTTCTCAGGCAACTTGGCTCCCTTCGCCAAAATATGCATCTACAGATGTAGAATGTGCAGAACGCCATTTGATAGCATCATTTTATGCTTTGCACACTTGAATCGCGTGCATCCAGTTCCTATGAGGCCCGATCGCTCCATTTGCTCAGGGTTCCACGATACCCTCGTGTTTCTCCCACGACATCAAAAAAGCCTGTAATCACAATATGTGTTGTGTGTGCCTTCGTTCGTCCAAAAACTTGGATTCGTACCCCCATCTTTCACTGGGCCACATTATCGTGGGAGAGGAGGACTAAGTTATGCGCATTTGCTGCACCGAGTGCCACGCAGAATTGATGGTACTACAAGAACACATGCGCTCGAATCTCGATGGCTGGCACGGTTAGCTCGTGGGTGCTTTTCGCAGCACACGGGAGGCTGACCAAGGAGAGCGTCGGGGACGATGCTCGAAAGAGGAGATGGTCTGTGTAATACTCTGTTTGTTTCGACCGCTAGTATCGGTCACCTGGGTGCCCATGTTGAACTAGCCGGTTGGCTGACCTCCGGGCCGTGCCAGCAGCCCCTAAGTCCTCTGTTTCCAGAATATACATTCTGCCCAAGTGTCATACCTTCCTTTACCTTCAAGGAGGTCTCATGACGCTACAACACGACGTGTAGAAAGAGCTATTCAACCTCTTGATCTCATTAATATGTCACCTTCCTGCAGTGTCTCCAAGGTATGAAGAAACCACGAAATAGATTGCTCACGTAAATTTCGGCGGATTTCGCCTAGTTCACAGCACAATTGATGAACCACACGATCGTCGCTCCTTTGCACTAAGTTTGCTTATCTCTGCCCTCAATACACTGGCCAAAGTCTGCCCTAAAATTGTACTACAACAAAGCAGTGTTGAAGAACACACGTATGGAGGAGTCGGGAGGCTATTATCGTGGCTCAAGGGTGTTGTCGCAGAGTGGAAGCATAACATCCATAAATTGAAGTTGTCAAACTCACAGTTAAGGAAAGAATCACATCATTATGCTTCCAGGCATCAAAATAAAACACGTGCATCGAAGCACAGACATTAAAATCCTACATCATCTGCGTTCTTTGCACCTTTGAAGCACAGATAAGATGGAAGCTAGCCACTTTCCTCTCCTGATGAGTGAGACCCGGATGTAAACCTGACAGACTGATTAAGAGGCTGGCGTGGTGTATCTAGTGTCAAGACGCGCTTGTGAGTAAGGTGTATAGGCATTCAGTCGAAGGAATAATCCACCAGTGACCAGTAATTCAATGGTCACTAGGTCTTCTTATTAGGACGCAGCTTGAAGACTAATATCTTTCATGAGGCAATCCTACGTTCAGTGGAATAGGGATCAGAGGACTAATAATAACTACTACTACACCAAAAGTGCCCTTGTATTCTTGGCAAATTTCACCTTCTTTTAAATATCGTCACAAGGAGACCACTAGAATGCGTCAAAATTTTACACTACTGATGGCGCTACGGCTGTTCGATATTTCCAATCGTCTAGTTCAGAGAACCTTCTCATTTTCCATCTCTTATAGCCACAATAAAACCCTATTTCTTAACATCTATGTAATTTAGTACAACAGGAAGCGGCAGAGTGCCTCTTATGGCCGCCATTTAAAATAGCTAAAAGCTATGATCAAAGCTAAACATCACACCACATAAAATGCCCACAGGGTGCATCACGTACTACCAAAGCACCCAATTACAAAAAAACCTAGTGCAATATTTAAAATGGCAACCTACAACGAAATTGATTAGCCAACGGTGAGTTGGCCCCAAGAGCGCCAACATTATGAACATTGCCTACCTATTCAAGGTTCAGTGCTTAGGAAACTCATCTGAATTTGTGGATACACGTTCAAAATAATCATACACAGCTAAAGGAGGTTCGTACATTGAAGTAGATAGTGATCTGTACAGAAAACGAAGAGTACAAACGGTTATTCTGTCCACTTGTAGAGACAGTCGAGATTTGTGCAAACATAGTAGAGCCGCATATTCTCTTCAGCCCTCACTGTTTGAGATTGGAAAAAAACGGCCTCCTGTTTCTTGCAGCGAGGACACTGATGCTCCTCCGTTCTTGGTAGCGTTGGATCATGCACCACGTCAGGTACTATCAGCGCCAATTCACTAAAACAAACCAAATCTTATGATAATCAGCTGAATCAGTACGTTACACAGACCTGTTGCGTGTACAAAACAGCCAAATAGCTCAGAGCTCCTTCAACCTCAGGATAATTACCCGCCCTAAACATAACACATCCCTTGAATGATGTGATAAGTTGGCCTTCAAGAATTTACCATAGACAAAGACAGTTCGGCTAAGTTATCGAATATAGGAAATCGAATTGCCTTACTTCCAAAGACTTCAGCAGAACACTTGCGATCATACAGTCACCAATCCCCTATCCCACCCCATCGATATTGATGAACCATTAAAAAGAATTAAAAACCAAAGGACCTGGGTATTCCATAAGTCAGGGTAATTCCCACGGTCCAAAGTTCGATGGTCCGACAAGGGATGTAAGAACTGATACGAATACATAGTAACACGCAGGCACAGTAGGTTTTAAGAAGGTCAACTCGCATTAAATGAACTGTCATGATCGACATCGAAATTCAAAGGTTAGGAACAATGCCACACTTATTCTCAGAGGAAGTGTCAAAAGAAACAAAATAAACGACTCATATGCAGCATAATTTACTCAATATCTTGCTCCAAACGATTGACATAAATGCAGGGATTATCCGCGGGCTGCATGAACTCACAATTCCTGCATGCATACATTAGCCTTTTGTGTCGTTTGTCCTCCTTTGGATAAAGCATATTATTGCATTCACTACAAAAAAGGATGCCAACTCCTTCTGTTTTCACCTCCTCCTACAATAGAATGATAAACACAAAAACCGCCGAACCTCCATCAATCCAAAGTCGTGATTAAGAGAACACGAGTACGAAAGTGTGCGATATTTTAAGTAAATTAAAACCAAGACTGGATAGTGTAAAATTAGGAAGAACGACCAACAGCATCTTAATTAGGTGTGACCCATTTCTTGAAGTCTCAAGTCTGCAATAAAGCTGTATTACTTCTTATGTACACAAAATGTTTACATTAAGAAAAGTCAGTAAGCAACATCGAATACTAAAATTATTAATATGAACAGAGCGCAACGCTCTGTGAGAGGGTGTTTGGGCTTTGTAAGGTATTTGCTTTTTAACGAATCCCTACAACGCTACTGCGCAACTTAGTCCAGCAGAATTCTTACAAGCTTTTCACTCGCTCATTTCAAATACATTCGCCTGTCGTTAGTTAGATGCAAGAAGTCACGCCTATAAATCTCATCGACTTCGCTAGGTAGTTAACATAACTTACGCTTCCTCTCACGGCATGAGTCTGCTCAATTTGATGTGCTGAATTGGCTTTGATTTGTGCTATCCAGTACTGCTAGAATCAGACTGAATGAAATCACCTTTCATGAAGCGCAGTAGTCAAAGAAAGGACACTTTACCTTCCTGTGCTTCTGTATCTTTTGTGTAATTTGGCGACTTTTGCATCCATCCTTATGAATGTATAAAATGACTATTTGCCACTCACGAATAAAATGTTGCGTTAGAACACTTGCTCGATTGCTGGCCTCATAATTGTAATAGGGTTAAAATTTTTTGATGAAAAAAATACTAAGAATGCACACCTTATATCGATTTCTAGGTTTTAATAGGACAAGCACCCTAATGGCAGGAATGATCTTAAGTATTTTTCCTTGTAGAACATAAAATTTATTCCCCTGCCTCGTTTTTACACCCAGGTAGAGTTAAAAGTTATCACCCTCCATACCACAGAATGATGTCTTGACTAATTCGCCCAAACGGTTGAACACGTTAAGGTACCCGGCATCAAAGCCACAACATGGGCGGCATTCTCTTTTACTATCTAGCCTCAGGTTTGCACATATATTACGCGCGTTCTTTATAAGTCCTTGATGCCTGAAGGAACCAAAGCACGTCATAATTACGTTTGTTGGGCTCGAAATGACATAGCGTACTGGGGTTTAACTTGGTAGCTTAGTATTCTCACATTGCGAATGTGACTGTAGTACGTTATTTGTTCTGACTGCCGTTTTTAATCACTGAGTTGGCCCTATTACTCCGTCTAGGCGTTGTAGGCATTTGATTCATGTCAGATGCCCCAATCTTTCTGCTTACTAAATATGTACATTCTGACCTAGCATTATGCCTTCTGCCGCCTTCAAGAAAGCCTCAGGGCGCCACAGTAACACCTGCAATTGTGTTAGGAAGGCAGAACATTTCTGAATTTTCCGAGCTTAGATTCATATATTTATTGCTTGTTTGTTATACACGTTCTATTCTTATTTGGATTCTTCATCGGCTCTCGCTGTTTATTTGACTGCGGTCCCTTGGATTGCCATATTGTCTTTGCCGCGCAGGCTGGCCTCTGCGCCATGCCAACAGCCCCATCGCTTCTGTTTACTGAATACATATGTTCTGTCTGCTTATTATGTCTTCTCTTTCCCTCAAGGGAGTTCCAAGACGCCACAATATGCATCCCATAATAGTAGTTTTTGAGTTTAAATGAGTTTCAATACTTATGAGAGAAGGAAATCTACGTGCCAACGTAGACCGAAGCGGTCAAGACGGAGACTTTTCGAACCCACAAGAGCCACCTTGCTCATCCTAGACCAGATTTAAATTGTCCTGCCGCCTATCATCTACAAGATCACTTTCGAGCGAAGTGAGTATTACAATCACCACCTTAAAAACCAAAAGTTTTATGCAGGCGCCAGAATGTATTTAGCAACGACAGTTGAGTCGTTTTTTTTATTTTTTCACACATGGGGTTCCCGAAAGGCGTCAAAGCAGACCCGTATATCTTGGGTTGTCTTATTTAAAATTCGACTTTCTTTTATTAGATTAACATTTAGGTTGGAAAAAGGGCAGGAACTAAAAAAAAAGGTTAATTTTTATAGACGAAAAAGCGTTTGAAACTTTATTGGCATGAAAAAGAAGGCTGAAGTAGGTAGGGCCACAATTTGCATTTAATGGCAAGCTGTTCCATATAATAATCGAAAATGTGCGAAAAGGCGGCAGTAGGTGCTTATTTAGAACTACAATCCAAATCTAATCAAGCCCTAAAAAATGGATTTGGCTCTAGAATGGCATCCTTTTTTACTCCAATACATAGCATTTGCGGGATTTTCGCCCCTTTTTTTAGGTCAGAAGAGGGCGTATCAAAGGGAATTGGGAGGTGGGACTGCCCAAGTAAGGAATCGAGATCGCCCCTTTAAAATCAAACTTAAATTGTCCTCCATTTCTCGCCTATAAGTTGCATTTAATGAATATGTGTTACAGCCGCACCATTATGTTTTGATATTCAATCCAATAATCTAAGATAAATGTATTTTTTGTTTAATTTTCTGCACTATTGCGGACACAGAACTTTGAATTTTTCCCTGAGCAACAATTAGCTATTCTAGAAACGAATGTAAAGGGCATAAATAACTGTTTGCATCTTCGAAACATCAATTATACTCTAGAGATGAAATAATACTCTAGCATAAATATCAAGCAGCAGCGCGAAAAATTTGTACAGTTAATGGTGCAATTTAATAAAAATAAAACCTTTTGTTTGGCTTCTTTTCTAAATGAAATTCAGGCATCGTTCGAACGCGCTTATGACACTCCGCTCTTTTCGGAGATTCTGTCAGGTGTCCACTTCGACTGCTGCTCTGGGCGGGTTTCTCCAGGTCTTCAGCTGCACTATGGATCAACATGTAAGCCTGCTTTGCTTTTGCTTAACGCTCGGCAAATAAATGTGCATATAGCTTCATGTTATTTTGCACGTTTGCGCAAACCACGCAGGGATGCCTCGAATCACTATAATAGTAACTGAAATGCTTGACAAATCCACTTTAAGATTATCCATTTCCCCTAGCAAATGCCATGTTGGTATTACGAAAAGGAGGACTTTCTTCGAACTCCCTCTATCTTAGATGGGGTTGATCAACAGACAGAAACTCGTTATCGTCGTGAGGGCGCCCGCTTTATCCTCGACCTCAGCAATCGTCTTCACCTTCGTTATGATACCTGGGCTACAGCCATTGTTTTTTTTCATCGTTTTTACATGTGTCACTCATTTAAAGCATTTCCTCGACATGTAAGCTCTGTCAGCCTTTTTTAAAATATTTTTTTTAAAGGGTCTAGTCCTTAAATTCCCTTTAGGTTACTGCCGCTTGTTGTTTGATGTTGGCGGGGAAAGTTGAGGAAACTCCGAAGAAATGTCGGGATATAATTCGGACTGCTCGTGAACTCTTACCTCCTGAACTGTTCGCTACTTTTGGGAACGACCCCAGGGTATTTGTTTCACGTTATCCTTAAACACTTTTCAAAAATGTAAATTGCGACACTAAGTTCTTCTTAGGAGGAAGTAATGATGTACGAAAGAGTGCTTCTCAAGACCATCAAATTCGATCTGCAAGTAACGCATCCCTATAGTTTTCTCCTGCAGTACGCAAAGCGTATAAAGGGTGAGTTATTTCTATTATTATTTATTCTTGCCAAAATGTAACCCGTTTTTCTAATTCTTGGCTTTTGCTAGTAATGGAATGAGGTTGCTAGCTACTTGCTTGGCTGAATTTATCTTTCCAATCGTTTTTTTATCAGGAACTCCTTTACCTCAACAATACGACGGTGAAATGGGTATTGCCTCTTCTAAAGTAGAATCATTAAGATTATTCTGCTTTTGGGATATGTATCAATGTCGTTCTTCATATGAAGATGTGACTTCGAAAGATCTTCAAATACTGGAGTAGAGATTTCGTTTCCTTGATTTCGATGGGTCCTATCCACCTTTAGCTTTATAAGATTTGCCGGTTAATAGATCTCGAAACTCATGCTTAAAAGTAAGTTGAAAAGTTTATTACTTCCTATTGGTTTTGCTCTTCAGTGAAAGAGTGAGTTGTTTCATAGTTTGTTTGATTAGATTCCAGGCGAATTCTCTTAAAGCAGATGTGTTCCTTCTCCAACATAAGTTTGCACAGTTTTTTGCCAAGTTGTGTGATTTCCGAAACTTAGCGTACTCTGGGTGCCTGAGAATAGTTTGGCTGTACTGGTCGGTTCTTATTCTAAAACCTAAATACTGATCGAATGCTAGAAATACGTGGAAGTACAAAAGCTCTTTTAATTAAGGTGCTTCTTCGCACTTGGTCGTGAAGTTTGGATCTTCTGGTGTTATTTATTGCCAAGCAATCACGAGATTGTTTTTTTTCTATTGAGTCTAGTAAAATTCGTTAATAGTGCATGAGCCTGTGGGAAATCAAAACATTACAGTCTCATGATTGGTTGACATTTTGTTATTGAGTTCTTTACCTCGAACCCTTGGAGTGTTTAGGAATCCACATGTGAATGGTATGGCTCTGTCTTTGACCTTCATTTCTTATATTTCAATGCCAGGCTGTCAGGAGAGTATTAAAGATATGGTACAGATGGCGTGGTCTTTCATCAACGACAGTCTGGAGACGACTTTGTGCCTCCAATGGGAGCCCGAGATCGTGGCGTGTGCAGTCCTCTACCTGGCGACTCGGATGAAGTCTTGTCCCGTCACCGACTGGCATGGTCGTCGCTCTGGTCAGCCCTGGTGGGAGTGCTTTGTCGAGGGCATGACTGTAGAGGTAATGGAGGACATCTGCCATCGCATTCTTGACATTTATTCCGATGGGAATAAGTCTAGTGGCAATGAGACGGTCACAAAATCTGATCCACCACCGCAGACTGGGTCGAAAAGGCGTAGCCACTGCGCACCATCCCCGCCGCCGCCACCACCTCCTCCTCCACCACCACCCCAGCCTCTGAAAAAGTCGGTGGAAGGTGAGTTGGAGGCTGAAGGGGCTGAACTTCTCTCATCCTTGATTTGAGTCACTGTCGTCAGGTTTCTTCCGTCAGCAGTTTCACTACAGTCATCTAATAACAATGCCACGATGACAACGACTACCACCTCTGGTCTAGTGTGGAATCAGACAATGCCGAGGTACGGACATGGAATACTCGCGACAGCCTTCCCGCAACCATTTGTGGGAGTGGGTTCCGCGTCCACGACGATTGTTGGTGCGCCTCCTCCCCCGCCGCCTCCACCAGCGATTCCGGTGAGTGATCAATCACTCCGAGAGACCCTAGTGAGAGCTAGACCCAGCTCTAGTGTTTGTGACTTAAGTCTAGGGTCTTGTCTGTTATGGATGTTCAGTTGCTTCTTATCGCTTAGCTTTTTTGAGGTGTCAGTCCTAACTGCGTAAATGTTTCTTAACTAAGACCATTTGAGATATCGGTATAAAACTACGACTTTTAAGTCGACGCCACACCAATTTTTCCACTTTTTTTCCTTCTTGCCACAATTTTGCGCCTATCATACCTTTCATGTAGTTCTTACAAAACTTCCACGTAAAAAGACTTATCTGTAGCTCTGAAGCATTCTGAAACAGCTAGCTTCGCATCACCGATGCCGAGGTGGCGATAGCGAATTCACGTGTTTCCACTGAACTTCTGCTCGTTCTAACATTGATGCAGGTTAGAAAGCAATCCTTCAACACGGTGTGGTGTGTTCAATTTGCCTGTGTTGGTCGCAAACGGAAGGCTGACACAGCATCCCGTGTGTATCCAGCACAGCATAAAGAGGAAAGCAATTTCAACACCACCGTTTCAATACGGACGATGGGGTGAAGTTGAGTGTATGGGATGGTTCATTGATGCAAACAAGTTCTTCCTTTGGAAGGTGGAGTCTTCTGACTTGCAGATTTCTCCATTGAGGTTACAGAGAACCTGGAAGACCGTTGCTATGGTTATAGGTCCATACGTTCAGTTTGGGTGGGCTTTATAAGCAATGCAATACAGTGAACAATGCACTCCCGTTTCAGATAGCGCCGCCAATACCACCGCCACCGCCCCCACCTCTGCCTACGGTGCTAGCTGCACAGGCCCCACCCCCACCTCCACCACCACCACCTCCTGGGGGGCCTTGGCTACCTCCTCCCCTCATGAGTGTGGTAGTGCCTCCACCCTCCGCTGCTGCCGCCGCTGCGGCCGCGGCCTTTGTTGCAACGCCAAGCACTTTTCCACCACATGCTTCACTTGCCCCCTAAGTTCTGCCAGTGTCGTTTCTTACTGTATCATGGAGTGCTTTTGTGTATAGGAACTGTATGCAATCTGATTGTAGCTTTATTCCTCTTTTTCTGAATCGATATTAAAGAGCGTTGTTTTGATATGCTTATTATTTGCTTATCCTTTGGGTGCTGAAATGTTGCTATTATTGTGTTTTAGGGGTCTTGTATAGCTTCTGCTCCATCAATCGGAGTGGGTCGTGGGGTAAAATTGAGCAGGGCCGGTTATCGTGCTAAGTAGCAAGTCTAATTCTTTTGGGGTCTCATTAGCTCGCATAACCCTCATACGGCAGAACTGCTCCGAAACTGCAAAAGCGAGCATCAATGCAGATCAGGTGATGGTTAAAATGGCAGTATGGGAAGGTAGTGTAGGGCTGAAACAACCTAGACTAGTAATCAACAGCTGCAAGCCCTTAATCAGCAATAATTCCTAAAAAAATACGTAAGTTACAAGACTTCCGATCCCAGCTAAGTGTGAAAAATTACCCAAATCTACCACCAAAATCACCAAAATCAAGGAGGTGAATGCGGACATCAATAGCACTCCCCATTATTTACCAGTATGATGTCGCTTGTCCACTTAATGGTTGCAGCTGAAAACAACGGAATTGATCTTATCGGATGAACCTTCGTAGTTCACAATGAAATATACAATCATCGACTTATATGTAGTGCCACAATTCGTTACTTGCTTGCCTAACTCTCGACTTGGGTAAAGAGCCACCCAGAGGCTCTGCCAAAGGAAATCCACCAGGTGACCTGGTCTATGGACCATGTTGGTAGCCCCGAGTCCTTCTGCAAGCCGGTAATACACAATCCTCCCCAATATTATGTGGCCTATCGACCTCCAGGAAATCCTCAGAAAGTAGCAGTTTCGCTCAATTGATGCTCTGTATACACTGTGACAACTTTAAGTGTTATTCGATTTAAGTCTGTAATTTAGCTAAGGTTGTAAAACTAACCGGGGCCTACAGTTCTTAATCAATCATGTTATTAATTAGTAATTAGACATAATACCACCACCTCCAATCAACTAAGCATTACTTTTAGTTACTTACTAAAATCAAGGTGCTGCAATAGAATTTTTAGATAATGATAACAAAAGTCACGGTTGTTAATTTTTATTGTGAAGTATTTACACGACCTTGAAGCTGACAATGTGGGCTTGTTAAATGCAAACCGTCCTTTAGTACTACGTAAGGAATTTAGGTGCAATTAATTGCTGTTAATAGGACTTTTGCCTCGAGTTGTCATTTAAAATGTTTAACGATGACGATCGCGTCGCACAATCTCCTAAAGCCACAAAGAGGTATGGAAAATGGTTTGAGATTGCTTCAACGAATATACTTTATTTATTTATACTTTATTCTGCCGCAGTTTTATTTTTGTTTAGTTTATTGGTACATGTATATTAAATTATTGGGTCCGGCCCATATCATCCCTTTCTTCAAATTATTTTAATTGAAATGACCACTGTTATTCAAACCAGTAAAAAATAAGATGTTTCATTCCACTTTAGGTGCTTTTTACTAAATTTGTGAAATGCGTTAATATGGATTCGAAAGCTATACAAGTTGTACACATTCTTAAGTTGCCTTTAAACCACATGTGTTGTTGTGCCTCATCAGCACTACGTGGCTGTGCGATGTGCCAAAATTGCTACGCATCAAATCCACTCAATTGCTTTGATGTTTTTTTACTTTTAGAACTAAAATGCTCTTCAAATCAACAACTGTTCGTGTTCGTTGTGTCTTCTACAGTCAGGTTGCCTTTGTCGTCAGTCTCATTTCAATGGGCCTCCTCCTGATCATTGGCAGTGCTGCCAGTGTCAGAAAACTCTACTGGAGTTGCCCCGTTCTCAATGTTTACTACTCAGTCTCGTGGCTCTGTCTTACAATAGGCATTGTGCAAGTTCTCCTAGGGAGTGTGGTTGCCATTTTTCTCTGCTTTCAACCGCGATGTTCAAAGCAGGGCAAGTCTACCAGTCTCTTACTTGGCATGTTTACAGTTGCTCCATTTACAGTATTTTAGTTGTTTGACTGATTTTCTGTATCAAAAAGTTCTCATCAGCTTTCGCTAATTTTTAGTAGACTTTTTACTTAAATGAGCCAAGCTCTGCTTGTAGTTACTTGATGATTTTTAAGCTAATCCTTGAATATTCGTTTTTTGGCGTTTTCTTTGCTACTTACCTTTATGATAACAAAATACTAGCTCCGTACTTTTACTCTGAATAGCTTTGGGTTTTCTCAATGTGTTTAGTTATCTAAGTGCAGGTTTGAACATTCCCATCCCTATTTGGTTAGTTTTTGGAATGCCTCAGTTAGCGGTCCTAAAGCCCTTGATTTGGTGCAGTGATGCTCCCACCAACACAGTCCGGAGGTTTTACTTCTTGTACCTGCTAATTGCACCACCACTCAGGTGCAAAATACTTAGAGACGATTAATCTCAGTAAAAGAACTTCATATAGCTCTTTTGCAGATGTAACCTCAAGGACATGCCTGTGACGCCGGACTCAGGTAAGAAAATCGGCAGGCCAGAAGCGTACACCACTGATAAACTATGTGTTAACCAATTATCGCCAAACTCTGAAATTTATTGAATAGATTTGCTTCGACATGTCATCTAAATGAGCTTTTTACAACTACGTTTTTGCAACAGCAGGGAACAATACTGCCGTTGGAGCACCTGGGCGAATGATGCGATTTGATAACAGACACATACTTCTACTAGGCTGATTAAGCGTCATTCTGCAGATACTTATTTGCTTTAAGCATCTGTAGTAGAGCAAGTAGGCTGGAACGTAAAAAAAGGTCGCCCCAGAGGCAGTGGATTTCTAATGTAATTTTTCCTCCCGTCAATGTTAAAGGTAGCCAACGAATTCTCGTTTCTAAAAAGTTTGTTTTGAGTGCTCCATTGCCACCGAATTGCTTACTTAAGAGTTATTTTTTTGATTGCATAATGTTATTCGACTGTTTTCCTGTTTGTCATGAAGCTGACGTGAAAATGGTCTTATATTGTCGCGTACTAGGGCTACTCCTCCACATGACACACTTGACAAGGCTTTTTGTGGCTGCAAGCCCTCAGCACTGCCTGCTAACTGAGCCAGTTATTAGTGAGATAGGTGACTCAAGAATTGGAATGCAAAGTGCTTCCGAAGCGCTCTCTATAGTTGGCTGAATGGTTGTCTTGTTGATGCTCCTCGACTTTTTAATCTCCTTCTGTATGCATATGTGGGTGTGTGTGTTGTGTGTTATGTGTGTGTGTGTGCATTTCAGTCAAATAGTCAATAGAAGATCACGCAAAGTAAAGGTCTGAAACACGCAATCTGTGGAGAGATTTTTATAGGCAATCTAGAAATTGGGGCTGTTAAATATAGCCTTAATGTGGTAGTGGGGGGATTGTAATATTCTAGGACAAGTTTTCTTTCGCCTCTCTCAACTTTAAACCATCAAATCTTTTTATAAAGTTTTATCTATCTCTCATTACTTACTCCTCATCACCGTTCCTTACATGCTGGGCTCCAGTTAAACTATTTGGGCTGTCATTCTTTCCAATTACTGGAAACATTCACCAGACTGTGAATCCATGCTCCATCAAGTGATGCTAGTGGCGGGGTGGTGCAGTTGTGAAAAGTATGCTTATTTGTCATGGGACTCAAAAAAGATGCCTCCTCATGGTGACATCAAACCACTGCTATGGATACTTGGCCTTGCTATTTTAAAGCTGATACATCGTTGCGCCGATCAAATTGAGTAGTATCCTTGACCTGCTGATTTCTTTATGTGATTCCTGGTTCTCAATGGTGGTACTTTGCGGTCTCGATGCCTTTTGTGCTACATAGGTGGCTCAAAGGGATTGATTGGGCACCAAACACTGCGATGCGACTGGCAGTTGGTAAACGCGTAGGTACTGCCCCAAGACATTGACGATATCTGTTTTATTGTGATTCTGGCATAAATCGTGGCAAATCATAATCGCTTTTGCTATACAGTCTATGATAGTCCTGCTTTAATAAGGAACCGATGCTTTACTCCACCTATTATAGGCAACCTCATTTTGATTGGTCCGGAAGGCAACCCATTGGGAGAAATCACTGAGAGGCCAGGCGATAGCGTCCCAAGGAGGTATTGGACACTCCACCTCTCCTCAAATCACACAAACTCGCATAAGCGCTGTCACTGGCGATCTCACTCCTGTTGCTGCTGCAATGGTAATAATCAATCAGTGCTGTCCGAGATCACTGTCTGGCTCCGTCCAATGGCCATCATCTTCCTCCTCATTGTCGTTGCACAAATTGCCGCCATTTTTCTCACCACTTCCTTTATTTCACGAGCACAAAATCCCGAATCCGGGCTCAAAATTGAGGTGAGGTGTCACTAGCCTACTTGGATGACCCTTTTAGCATTTATTTGCGGGTTCAAAAGGTGCATGTGGTTAAATGTAGAGCCGGAGCAGTTATGATTCGAACGCCTAGTCCTTACATTGTTTGAGCATTATCCTTCACACTGCTTGCGATCTTTCCTCCACCTGCACCATCACAGAGTACTCATGGAACAGTAGTGAAGAGTGATAATCAGTCGACTCCTAAGCATCAACGACGGCTCATTGGGGCTCCCTCTAGTTAGATGACACACTTTCACACCGAAAGTGCCAAGGTTGATGCTAAAATGGCTAACCCGTAAGTAAAATAACATTTTAGGTGGAAAACATCTTCATTGAAGCAAAGCCCTACTTCCTTCAATCCACCCTATCGATGTCGTCATCGTTGGCTGCAAAATGCTGGCATCCTATGGAATCTAATCGTCATTGTTGTGGCTGCCTTGGCGCTGAGGATTGGCTCAGTGATTACCCTGCAAATGAAACCCTTCTTCTTCGTAGGTCCTGCATCCATATGTCCTGTTACCCTCAGTGTCTCCTTATATGAGCCTTTTTCGTAGCCCCATTGTCTGTGTAAAGGCCAAGTCACAACACTTCAATTGAATGCGAAACGTCAAATTGTCTTCCCTTTTTTAATACTTAAATTCCAAATCTCGATGTGGAGGATGTGGGCACAATGAATGAGGTCAAAATTCATGCGATTTAACGGTAGATATGGAACTAACCTTTACTGGGAGGTCGCTCGCTATCGGTATTATAGTAACTAAATAATTTGTAGTTTTAAAACTTTCCAGAACTCCATCACCATCAGCAATCCGTCGGCATAATTAACAGCAGAAAATCGCTCTGTAATCATTGGCTAATTATTCCACGGCCATTCTGATTGGTTGAGATTTCGTTCTTTGTTAGCCGATTGGTCGAGGTTTAATGGAATATTTTCTTACCTTTCAGGAAATCAGCTCAGTATTCTTTTGGAGAGGTGTTCGTGTTCCAATGAAGAAAAAGGAACTTGTGAAAGTCAAACCCTCCAACTTCCCACAAACACGACAAAAAGTGTTTTGGTCTATTCCCGTGGGTGTACCGTTGTCATTTATGGCGACATTATGCATGATCTGAAAGGTAAGAATTGTCCACTAAAAATGTTTCTAAGCACAAGAGGTAGCCGGATTAATTTGAAACGATTTTCAGAAAACAGGTAAAAAGTAGAAATGGGGTGCAATCGTTCATCTTTTGCAGCCTTACCACAATATTTGGTCTAACGAGCTCTGTTTGCGCACGCATCTTTATTTATAAGACTCGGGAAATTTGCTGTTCCATTTCACAATTTAGTTTCTGGCGAACGTTTAAACTTATGAAAAGCGCCAAACACATCTCCAACAAACATGGAAATGGAAAGATTGAGCTAACAAATTTTTGCACAGTGACATTATTTGTTTCGATCTCATTTGGAATTCAATAACTCCATTCTCCTCTCCCAGTTTTCAGATCCCTGGTTCCAGTCTCACTCACCTTGGTTTTGGTGGCTTGCCTAGCATGCGTTATTGTGACCTTACTTGTGGCCAATATGGAATTGGGGGATGAAGAAGTGGCACCGAGGAGCATCAGCACCATCATTACTCCGTCACAACCGTCTTCCATACATGCCGGATCGGGAGTCATGCCTAGCTCGACGCTGAACTGGAAAGTAAACCACAGCACACCAAATCGACTGTCAGACGTCGCAGGACCGGCTCTTCGCACACTGTCTGTATATGTTCCCCCAAAATAGGCCACTTCTGATTTTCCTTTTTTTTTTTTATTTTAAATGCTCACAGCTCTCCAATACTTGCGCAAAAAATGTGTGCTGCCACATCAATGTTTGAAACTGTTTTTTGTTGATATGGTTGTTTACTGAAATGGTTTTTAGTAGCTATTTGTACGTACTTTCGAATTTTAACCATATGTATTTAAACTAACATTGATTTCAACGACACAATCACACTTTTTTGCCCTTTCCAACGAAAAGTGGGATTAAACATTACGAGGCATACTATTTGAGGTTCAGCCACCATCAACTGCAAAACCGATGAAAAACAAATGAGTGAAAACAATCCTTGTGCACAAGAATAGTGCTATTTCATAACTCACCACTTTATAAGTAAAAGCGCTTCCTCCCCTGAGAACCTTAGCTAAATGAGTATTTGCACCTTGGTCATTTATAACATTCAGGAGTAAATGTCAAAAGCCAACAAATGTGACATCTGAAGCCAGAAATTAGGTTACTCAACTTAATGAAGTACATCGACATGCGTGAATTTTTAACAACAATTCCTTCCAATGCCCTTTGTTATCTTTTGATTCATTTGTTCGTTTCCATTGAAGTGGGGTTGAAAGGTGATAGAGTTATTGCATATGCGCATAAGTGAGTCACCTCGTTCCCCGGTATTTGAGTATTCACATTGAGGACATTACTGCTCGCTGCCATTCTGGACGCCTAGAAGAGTACTCAGACTCGTATGTTTCAAAGTATCCTAAAGAAACTTGAAGACGAGAATTAAGGAATTGTGGATGGGCGTATCATTAAAAAAATTTGCCTCCACCCCAGTAGGGGGAGAGGACGTTGTCGTGGATAGCTAGTCTGTTATCCCTCTCATCAGAGAGCCATTGAAACCATGTTAATTTTTAACAGATGACAAATCTCTAGTTACGTAAGTAATCCTGTCAAATAAAGAGATTGTATTTGAATGAACAAATATCACAATCTTCATCATTGGCTTCCAGGTCTGTAGTCCGACAAAATAAAAAAAATGTCCTAACCTCTCAAAATTTGTTTCGTGCAGATGAGTACGGGCTTTGACTTCTTGAGATTTACACGAAACAGAATCGTGTAATCAACTGGCTGTGCTACTCACAATCGAAGTCAGTAGTACAAGTGGTTCTACAAACCTCAGCAACCATCACATCATCACTACTACGCAGAACTAAAAGTATGCTATCTTGACACGTTACTGTGAGGAATATGTTAAAATAATCAGTCATTTGGTTGATAACACCTGATGTGCTGCTATCAAAATTTCATGCAGCTATACGACTAATCGTCCACTTCAGTAATAACGGAAGACAAATATTTCCTCTTTGCTTCACACCCTCCAAAGCCCCTCGCCATAAGTCCTTATTGGCAATGGTAACAGTGGGAATGGGGAGGAGTCGGCACAAACCCAACATACTTGATGAAGTTGATCTGTGAAAGCGTCAAAACATCGACAGCGCCACCAAGAGACTCGCGGCAAGTCACTATCTCAAACAATGTAAACCTATTACTTGATGTTCTACACAGCAGTAGTACTGAGCCTTTTAACATCCGATCTGTTTTATAGCTCGAAGCCACCAACTAACTTATCGAATAATGTAATATTATCAAGCCGTACTACTGACTGCTTTTATTAGTAGTACCGAACCCACTGCAAACCTCAACACGACTTTTACTACTAGCATCCCACATACCAGTGAAAAGTCGTTCAAGTTGGGACGACTCTCTCGTTAGTTAAAAAAACATTGCCACCATCTTACAATCATCAATTATTGTTTTCCTTTCATCGGCAATAGTTAGTTACATTGTACACTTAAGCACAGCCCCCAGGAGGAAAAGAGGCCGTTGTTTCGCAAAGCACAGCACCGAAAAAAACCAAAGAGAGGAGGCAAGACCAATGAGCAAAACACACGATGGGAAAGTCGAAAGAAAGGGGTTCGGCGGTACTACGCATGAGTAGGGAATCGGAACCAAAAGAAATGCAAGTAAAACCAAGGATAGGGAGCAGGAGAAGGCAGTGAAGTCATAGGAAGTCCTGCTGCATTTGTGAGAGAACGACAGTTATAGACTGGAAGCACGATCTCTTGCATCAACTTCGTGCGAAAGGGAAGAAGAAGAGGAAGGAATGAAGAAGGATCAACATCCGCAGAGCTTGGGACTGTTGTCTGGCGGTTGTTCGTTCGGCTTCAGTTCAATTACTACGAAAAGCAAGGGGAAGAGGTAATGGGTTAGAGCTATAGCTAGCACCAGCAGGAGTTCTGTGCTATAACACCACTACGATCTCCCGCAGTCATGTGATCCCTAAGTCGGATCTCGATCACTGCAAGAATGGTCAAACAAGCACCGCAAATAAGGCAAGCAACGTTGTGCGATCAAATCGAGGAGTGAGGTTGTTAAATACACAAACCCACATTAGTCGAACAAAGGGTTTTAAAAGTTGTGGGCAAACAAAGTAGCGAATAGCAAAATTAAGTGGTTAGGGAGGGTAGCGCAATAAACTCCAAGTTAAGGTCATATAAACTGATTCCTCTTAACGATAAACATTGAATAGCAATATTAACTGGTTGAGATATTCTATCAACGTTAAATTCTGTGAACAAGCTACGGAACAATTTAGGGATGAAATGAGCCAAAAAATAAAGTGAAAAATAATAAAAAGATACAGTCGTCATGACGAGGAGGAGGTGTCTCCTTTTTCAACAGTTCTGTGGCTATCCGTCGGAAAAGCTAAAACAGGAAAATACAATGACTTACATGAAGGGAGCGGAGAAGAAGAAAACTTGAGGAAGTGACACACAAATGGTGGATACCAATGACTATTGAGGGATGCTTGGAAAACAAGGAACGACGTTGCACTTATGTGGATGGAATAACTACAACAGTGCAAACTGGAACTGGAAATAAAAAAAGAGCTAGTTTAAAACCGCAATGTAGTACATTAGAATGTGGAAACATAGCAGTAGAGGTTGACTTTTAAAAGTAGCCATCTCTTCTAGTAGAACCTAATTACTAAGAAAGGGCCATATTCACTGATCCACCCACAGCCACACAGCTACGCAAATTATCCAGGGCAATGGCAAATCAAGAAGATAAAAATGAAAGGGGTCAAAAGTAATGGAAACAAAGCCCCTTTGACAGGCACACCACTGCATAAACGCAAATATTTGAGGAGACTCCTATTTAGTTTTAGCTGAAATGCTACAAGACTTAAAAAGCAGGAAAAGGTTTAGGAAATCGAAGATGCATAGAACAGGGGAGATGATTTCGGCTATGCGTTAAGTAATGACTTTGACGTAAAAGATTGAATAGGTCCAAGGCAGTGTGCCTGTTCCAATGTAGAGAAATTGCACAACTTTTAAGAAATGCACTAAAGATTGATCGGCTAAAAGTGTATTCAAAATAATATAGACAAAAAACCACGCAAAAGGAGTTAAGGATTTACATTTTTTACATTGTAACCCGCTTTAGCACTGGTCTCAACAAACATCACATTGAGTTCCTTGGCCAGTCGTTCACCTTCCTCGGTAGTTACTTTCCTAAAATTGATAATAAATTTTGTTCACGAACTCACCTCTTATCTGCCAGGTCAGTTTTATTCCCGACCAGCATTATTATAACGTCGTTTCCTCGCTCGTTGCGAACATCGTCAATCCATTTTGTAGTCTGTGAAAAGGACTCTCGCACTAGACAAATGGCTAAATTAACTAAGTAGTAGGCCTACTGCAAATATCGTACACAACTACAGCAACTGAAGAATCGCGGATATAACTGGGGATGAGACTTCGAAATCTTTCCTGACCAGCTGTATCCCACAGTTGAAGCCGAATCTACAAGACCCTGAAATCGAGCAGAAAACAAAGTACCGTCCGATCCTCAAGGTACATTGTCTTTGATAGGAAATCTATTCCTATCGTGGCCTATTTTTGAAGTGAACTCAACCACATTCCACTTACTTGATAAACACTATCGAATGTTTCGTACATAAACCGTGTAATCAGTGACGTTTTGCCAACTACAAAAGTTCCTGGTGAGAAAAAGTGTATGCAAACAAACCACTCTGCTCGCCGAGGAAGACAAGCTTAAATTTTCGTAAAGGATTGGTAAACTCAGTCGCGCCTGCCATCCTAAACGTTTAAAGGGATTCCACCGACTTTCGACAGTGCCGCCCACGTTCCTAGCCCATTTAAAAATCATCCCATTTGCTTTTTATTTAAGTAAGTGCAAAAGGCTTACATCTAAAGTTCAAAAACTACTATCTTAAATTTTTAAATAGTTTGCGTATACTGAAAAATATGATATCGTAAACGAACAGGTTTTGTGTGGCACAAATTCGATTAGTAAAATTGTTCCTGTGTATTCTGCAACTTGCTTTCGTTGAGTAGCACAATGCACCTTTTATAACCAAGACACAATAGACCTTTAATTTATTAACGTTAAAACGAGTTATTTAGGTATTATATATCAACGGAACTACTTTACATCTTGTAGAATCGGCGACACTAAATTTACTTGAGTTAAATGCATGCACCCTTTTTAACTCTGGTCGTAAGGCTCATTATTATTGCTTTTGAAATTCGTTTGCTAGTTTTGTAGTTTCCGTGACGTTTATTTTGCATTTCAGGAGGGTAACTTTTATTCTCTTTCTAATTTAACCATCAAATCTAGAGACTAACCCAACATGCATTCCTGAATAATATCCGCATTGCATATCGTAACGGTGACAGACGATTGCTCACCGAGTCCAGCCATAGCAATCGCTGAATAATCAGAAATAACCATGCAGAATTTTGGACTTTGTTGCCACTTCAAAACTCCTCATCAAAGACTTTACCAGATTTGCAAATCCTTTAAATAGGCCGACGGAAAATAGGTTGAGTGATTCTGGTGCAATTCAATCTCAAACCAGGTACCTGACCTGCTACTCTGGGCTTGTCGTATTTGAAATCAATATAGGGTAGGTCCTGTTGAAAGGACCATTTTTGCTCTAAACTACAGTATTGTTGTTTAATAACTAACAGGCAATAACTACCCCTTAGTACCTCATATGTTTTGTAGTGTGAATTAGATTTTACAAAACACTGACAACGCCATTGTAAATACCTTCATTCCCCTTGGCCCAACAGATATCGGTGGAGAGACCTCCTACATCCTCTTGCGGATTAATTGCAAAGGTCAGGTGTATATGGCAAAAGTGGTGGAATCTGACACCAAGGCACGATATCTTAAGATACAGAGATCGGGCCGAAGCATCTAGGTGGATAGCAATCCTAAGCGCATCATAACAAACAGCCCCTCAAAACATGCATGAACTTTTAAGACATGTAGAAGAAAAGGCAATCTTAATGGTTTGAGAAAACGCTATTGGTGAAGGCCAGCCATCGGTGGCGAAAATGACCTCCCTTGGACTTGTTTTATTATCAGATTCGAAAGTCGGCACCTTATCATGGTCGTACCTTCTCAATCTACTTTCTCAGAGGCCCCAGATAAAACTGTTTATGCTAACAACGTTGAGCCTCTACCGATTATGGAGAAGAGGGATCTGTTAATGCATGCAATGATGGATTGCTTCATTAAGTTAGCTAAGGCAAAGTCGTTGAGATGATCACGTTCTTTTTCTTTACCCAGTGAATTTGCCAACACGAGGTCTTCAAAACAGGACATGGTAACCAAAATGCTATAATTTTTCTCAGTTATGAAAGTTTTGAAGACGGGAATCAAGGTGAAGGAAGTTCTTACTATTTATAGAACGGTCTTTAGATCCTGACGGACGCTTTCTAGCATACAGAGCCATTTTTCATACCACCACCGGAATTTCGCCTTCTAAAGTACTCACGGGTCGTGAAACGAGACTACCACCCGGTACCTACTCACCAAAGATTGACGTGTCAAATTACACGGATCCAAGATGCGCACTACAAGTAGAAAATGAGATGGGCCAAATATTTAGCCCAGGGAAAGAATATTTGAGCCTACCGCTTTCAACAGAAATTACCTACTACGCGAAGCACAGCCGAACAGCTGACTATGCAGGAAGAGATGCTATTTGACCTTATAAATTGGGTCCACAACGCTCTTGCTGATGCATCATTAATCATAGTCTACCATTAACAAAATGCACCCTTAATTAGGCACGTCACTACTGCAAAACCCACAAACTGTGGTTTTTTTAGGAATACTGTTTAAGTAAAGCACGAAGGACGGGGCTAAGACAGCCAGAGTTGGGTAGTACACTTAGGTTTTACTGCACCTTTTTAGGTTGCAAGCACAATGATTCCACAGAACCCATTCCTATGCGTGGAGGATATGAACTCCAGCCCTCCTCCCCTTAAAACCCACATACCTCACTATAGCCTCTATTATGTCATTTTTATTGGTCACAAGCCTTAAAACCAGAAGTGAAGAGTAAATCAATCAACGGTTTGAAATTCAATAAAGCATGAAACATTTTCGGAAATTTTCCAAACAATTCAGGAAATTGTGTATTATTTGGCTTGAGCAGTAAGCCACTGACATTCATCACCTTTTTCTTGACCTTCTTCTGTAATAGTACAACTTCGAGTTGCATCTTCTACACCTCTTGTTTCCATGTGTGCCTTCCACTCCGACTAAATTTTACACACACACGAACAAAAAGAAACATTGAGACGAACGTTTAAAAACGAGGCAGTGCATGAATGCACTGCTGAGACCTACTCAACTCCTCATTCGTTGGTATGTACTTAACACCATTCTTTGGTGGAGGCACATTTTTACAATAATTATCCAGGTAGTTTCCCGGTTTCCGATATCGCCCCACCACGTAGATTTCTGTTCCGTCCTTGGTCCTCGCAACACCAAACCCGGCCTTTTGGGTATCCCTCCAAACTACCTGACAGAAATGGCCTAGGCAGTGCATCGAATAAAGTAGCGTTTAATCAGTTAATAACCAAGCATTGCAAATATTAAGCAGATCAGCAAATAAAAAAGCAACTTACCGCAATTTGTTTGATTTTCTTTGTCAAATTTATAGAAGCTTATTTCGCTGTACCACGCCAATGCAGCTTGGCGGCCTATTAAATTGGAAGAGATCTTTCTAATCTTTGGGCAAAAGTAACTTTTGTAAATTTAATGAAGGAAATGTGTTAATCTTTCAATACCCGGCTAAGACATAAACATTTATGCACTCGTTGGATGTGAAAACGTGCAAGCTACCTCAGGATTCGTGTGAAATGTACTTTGATCAGGAAAACGTTGTTTTTTTATCGCGAGGTGGAAAATATGTGTTCTTGTGAATAAGGGAGCAGTGGAAAGGTGAGTGCGGGAGCGAGACAGCAAAGCGCAATAGAAGCGCTGTGATTTTACACAGTCCTCCTTGCATAAGCACCATAGCTTACGCCACCCTTTTAGTGTGATCCATTGAATAAGTTTTGGGTTTATTTCCTCAGTAAAAAATTTCGAATAAAATTATTTTTAGGCTGTGTGAAAATTGAATTCCCATATAATTCAACGATCAATTTATGAATTATGGAGCACTGAATATCAGTAAGTGTTGTGGTAGTGAGATAATGTGTGATAACCGGCTCTACCACAATCGTTCTTCTATTTAAACGTTTTAGAATGCACTCTAAGTTAATTGGTGAGTTCGTATTTCCTCATCTTACAGGCGACACTGCCCTCAAAAAGGAAACTTGGGACAAATGTTGGGCAAGATTAACTAGTAAAAGGTAGGTGCATGCAGCAGGTTTCAGTATTCTTTCGATAGCTGAATGGCCAGAAGTTGAAAGGGATTTCTGCAACCGCCGCAATTACCACTTGTCTCACAGTCCTTTCACTGATTGGACTTCCACTCAGAGAGCGAGAATTTTATTGACCTCTACTGGTACGTATGCCATAAAATTTAGTGCAGCAAATAATCGGAAATTAACTTAGACAAAAACGCGGGTGTCACGTATACGGGACGTGAGTGACAAAGGTATTATCAAATCCTGCAATGTATTTCAAAAGCAGATCTACCTGTCAAGACAACTCCGCTGGGCCCCCTTCGAGTAATTAGGTTCTCCCCATAGTCGGCGCCTTCACTGTGTTCAAAGAAGCCCTCTTTGGCCATTAATTCGGCATACTTTTGTGATGCTTTGGCTAGAGACCGACTCAAGCGCAGAGGAGGACACCCATGAAGTTTTCTTAGTCTGTATCCATGAGAAAAAAGCAAGTAATGCTAAAGGATAGACCGTGGTGGTCAGATCTTACTGCAAAGCAGATTACCAATGCATGCGGGGGCCGCATTTCGGCCATTAAACGTGAAGTGTCCAGAGAAGTAGTTTTGTCAAGGCTCACGACAGTTTTGCCCTCTAAGGTAGTTATCACTGGGTGTTCTCTCGTTTCTAGCCCTCTATGTGATGTTGCAACAGGCTCGTCAACTTCTTTACTAGCATCTCATTTGCGCCGAACAAAGTGGAGCCCTGGATCGGAATAAAAGCCTTATCGGCACATGCCTTTGATGCTCTACAGTATCACTTGCTACTCAAGTAAATATCAAACTTAAAAAATACCCATAAGTAATGCCTAAATTTCTTGTTTAATTTGAGGGACTCTTCTGACATCTCAAAATCTCTCCAGCGTTGTTTCCAAGGCATCGCTGAATACATTTTAGAGCATTTTCAAAACAACAAATGTGGTCTTTTTGTTACAAAAAAAACAAACAATGGAGCGTTCAGCACTCAATTCAGCAAATTAGTCAAGTTATCAGACTGTGACAAGGCATCGCGTCAACCTCCTAATCATCGGATGGAGGCTGAGGATACCCGTCAGACCTTCCCATTTAAACTTGGCCTACTTTAAGTAAAAAAAAAACCATCTACTTAGGCGGATTCAAAGTGAGGTGAAGTAAAATGCACCAACCCAAACGAGGATATCAATTTACATTTTGGGGTGAAAAGGGTATCCACGTGGCAGGTAAAATTGAGGGAGGGAAGACGGCTTACCGGTTGTGCTCAGCAAGGCATTCCTGATTGAAGTGTTTATCCATGTAGAGAGGCGAGTAAAATGCAATGCAAGAAGGAGAAGTGACGCTACGCTAATTACTCACCTCAATTAAATTTAATCAAGGCGCACAAGCTCAAAAACCCGCCCTCCACCCCCACCGCCCCCCGCGCCTCACGTGATTGGCTCATTCGTCTCCTATCCACACAGGCTATTGTGGATCTCTCAACAAGGCGGCGAGCCTTTTAATCATGGGTTGAAAGGATTCCACCAATTACTACTATATGAGACACGCATTTATTTTCGAAGTCGATTGCATAAAGGAGATATTTTGAATTCATCAAGTGGTAATCTGATGCCATGTTCAAATTGACGGGAGGGAAGGGGGAGGGAGGGAACAATGCAGTTTTAGTACTTCTTCTAAATCAAAGTGAAGACAATTGTGCATTATTCTCACTGAGTAAAAGATGAGTTTTCCTCTCAAAAAGCTATTTTATGGGGGCAGCAAGTGTGTTTGCTCTGACAGCCGGTTTCGGTTTTGGTCAATTAGGTGGCCTTATTGCCCTAGCCGGGTGGGCTGTTTGCTGAAAATACGCATTCTGCCCTAATGTTAGGCATTCTCTTGCCTTCAAGGAAGTCTCGGACACTACATTGGTAGCAGTGAAAAGCGGATTCAACATTGATGGATTTCTGCCTTTATCCATACCGCTTGTGACATACTGTAGCGGTGTACAAGAGGTGCATGTGCTAGGGATGGGAGAATCTCTGACCTCCAATAACAGAAGGGCTGCGAACGACGTCTGCCTTCGGCATCCACCCCATCTCCGTGTTCTATAAGAAGGCTATCAACAACTGAAACGACACTAGTTGTGAACCACCTGGAAACATTTCGTTGTGGAGATTCCCCTAACATTACCTACTTAAGAGGTCGGTGGCACGCTGATAGTCGACAGAATTTCCAACTTTGAATTTAGTTTCCAAACCAGACGGAACTCAAAGTCGAGTCGAAGTGCCAAGAGGGATCAGTGACGTGATGGTCAAGCATCTCCTCAGCCGCGTTCGAATTTCGACGAGTGGCACGGTTGGCTCGTGGGGGTTTGTGGCCGAAGAGAGAGGCCCACCAAGCGAAGCGTGGGACTGCAGCTCGAATAAAGAGGAAAGGCTATGCAATACACTGTTCGTTCTGAATGTCGGTTTCGGTTGCAGTCACTTTGGTGGTCATATTGCCCTAGCTGGTAGGCCTGGCCCCCGGATCATGCCAGCAGGCTCATTTCCTCTGTTTGTTGAATATATACGCTCTACCCAAGTATTGTGCCGTCTTCTGCCTTCAAGAGAGTCTCCGGACCCCACATTTATGGCGCCCCCCTGGCCGATTGTTGACGCTGTGGCGTCTTGACCCTTACACACCCATCATGACGACAACGGTGGGGTTCGAGGCAGCAGTTTGGCATTATTGCTTCAAAGTAAAATTGGTAACCTTAAGGTGAATAGAAGACCTCCTAGAAGCTCCTTTTTAGTGAAGTTTGGCTTTGCTAGTACCGTCAAAAGTTGGTGGCGAGTTGGGAAGTAAGCCCAGATATGGAGAATAGCGAAATAAATCCTTCTATTTAATGAGGTTCTCAATTTTGGTGCATTTTTTAAATGATAGGGGATCAAAATATCTCTCATTTATTTTTTTAAAGGAGAGGTAGGTAATTTCTGGATGAACTTTGGAATTCTCAAAGGGAATTGTGATAGGCACACCCAGCCGAATGTAAACTGGCAGGGGAAATCAAAGTTTACCATAAAAGTTGGTGAGAAACTTGGCTTTAGATCAGCCCACTCGATTCCACGTGGGGTGTTCTTTAGCTCAAGGATAAAAAACTAAAAGGCAGCTTTAGCGTTGGAGGCTGTTAAGTCTAGAGGGAAAGACTGATCATCTCCAATGAATTTGCCTAACCCTCTTGCCACAAAAGTTGTAAGGGAGTAATCTACCTTTTTTTAGGCTCTATAAATCTCTTAAAGTCAGTGATAGTAGTTAAGCAAAAGAATTATCAATACCATGCGTCTGTGACGAATGAACCCTGGCGTCACACATTTGTGACGCTTTTAATAACGTTATTTAGTACTTTTGAAAGTCTACTTACTCGCATTTGCGTGGTATTTAAAACGTATGCAGGAACATAGTACACGTTCTATAAATAAAATTAAGTAAACAATTGGAGTGTGGTGATAAATCACTCCGAAATAAGATGGGTGCAACAAACACAAGAATAAATTCCTACCCTTTCTCTTAGCGCCAATTTATTCGCCGCTCCTATCAAGGTTAGTGCACAAAGGAGAACTTTTGGTGAGGTTTAATGTGGGCTATGGAGCACCCTCCTAACACTCACATCAATGCTAATTGGAGGGTTGTGCGTACACCCAAGTAATTGAGGTCTGTCACTCACATCCCAGTCGCAAGTCAGGAGATGACGATGGGGTTGCAAGGACCACCGAGTTACTTTTCACTTCCTCCATAAGCATTGCTGAACGATCCATGCAGTATTGATAGTTTTACTGGTTCACCCCATCCTCAATCACCACCCACCCACTCACCCACTTACCCACTCACCGACCTGAGAATGACTATTGTGGGGTTTGAGTCACTGGCCAAATCACCATCTCCATCCCAAGCTTCGGTGACGGACACGGGCTAAGAGAGAAGTGAAGGTAAGGGAATATTCCTCCTCCTCCTCCTCCTCCTCCTCATCATCATCATCATCATCATCATCATCATCATCATCCATGTCAAGTAGGAAAGTCAGGTACCAAATAAAGATAGGAGGGAAACGAAAGTCACCATAGAGATGGTGGGCGCCTTCTGGACTTCCAGAGGCAATACATTTCATGGAAAGGAATTAGTTGTAAGCTTGTGTACTTTCACTGAACAATTTTAACATAAACGACCTATTAAAAAGCTTTCGTCACTATTCGGTCCCTTTTGCACTGTTGGTGTGTTAGAATTCTCTCCCTTTTGCATACACGTACATACTTTCCCACGGAATGAGAGGTGGAGGAAATAGCCCTAAAATAGCCCAGAAGTCCTCTTACTGAAGTTAATCGTGCGCACAATTTGACATTTGAAAATTGATGGAGGAATGGAATCGTACCGTACCTTTTTTATGACCTCTAGTGTTGTAAATGAGGCCAATGATTGCTTTAGAAGCTTGGATCTTCTCGGGCTGGAGGTCTCGATCAACTACTGACTTCACATTGTTGGTGGCAATCTGAAACGCTTGATCGTGTGCATAGCCTTTCATAAATTTCATCTAAAATAGCATAGGGAGGTGCTTATTCAATTGCTGACAATAGAGGAGAGACATGTTTGTCTTTTCGAGGAGAGGAGTCGAGTAGACCGTCAATAAAACACTCCGCCCATTCATGCAATGAAACATCTCTACCACATTCCCAAATGGGAAGTTTTTCAACCCCCTCCCCGAAATGCGATCACGAGGTAGCGCTGGGGAGGTAAGTTTGCTTGCAGGTTTTCAACCGAAGACCCGTTTGAAGTGCGCACAGTTTGGCTATGCACGGTTTGGTATTCTCTGCGGTCTATGCTGACGCCCTCCAAGTACTCCTTTCTCCCTCTAGATGAAGTGTAGTAGCCCATCTTACATTACACATTACATGACACAGTGGGGATATTGTCATTTAGACGAGTAGTCTAGCCCACTTGACAACGCAATTTCCCCTAGTACAGGTTAATGAGCTTCCGTAAGCGTCATCAGTCGAGGAAAGGGTGACTTTTGACTCTATGACCCCTCAGCAAATAGCACATCGGGACAGTCACCTACCGCCGCCGTCCATGCCAGAGGCAATTACGTTACTACATAAAAACTTTCATATAGAGGCAAAAATTTTATGCCTGGGCAGTGACAGCAGGCAAGGTGGAAACAAGAAAAGGTCGGAAATGATAAGGCAACTGTCTGAGTTCCTTCACATGGTGGGAGGTAGTCGATTGCAAAAAGCTTCCAAATAGGGCTCATCTGTCTAGATCTCTATTTGCCTCTCTACCTATTCGTCTATTCGTCTATCCATCAACCTACTTACTTACCTAACATCCTTTCTCAATAAACGAACTAAAATTTGCCGTACAATCCACTCGTGTAGGGTGTTTTGGCTTTAGATGCTGCTTACATGCCTGTTCACGGAGCTGACCCATATGCTGGTGGAGTGGGCAGTAGCGAGGCACAAATTGTCAATAGCCGATGCAGAAACGTCTTTGAAACCTCCAGTCAATTCTATCCCATCCATCACCACCTTCGACTGCCCTTCCAGTCTCCTGCAACAGGCAGACGTCCATGCCTTTCAGGCATTAGCTGACAGGAAACGTCACTTCTCACCATTATCCCACTTTATGCATCCATTACCATGTCTGCCTACTCCACTGAGCAGTATAGATTGCATCAGACCTTTGTGGACTGCTGTGCTTCACAGTATGGACATCAGCTACTGGACATCGTGCTGCAGTACACACACCATTTGGCTACTGCTTGTGCCTCCTCCACCGCATCAAACAAACTCTCCAAATGGTCATGGCAAATTGCACTACAATTCGACTCCATCCCACCTGAGCAACCATTCATCTCCCCTCACACTCCTCCTCCTCCTCCCTATCAGAAGTTACCGCCGTGAAGCATTCAAGTGATTTGACATTGAGAGTAACCTTTGGTGCTTCCACCCTTCCTTCCCTCACGTTGAGAGGGCAGGCGCATTGCACACATTACACATCAATCGCTGTTATCTGGGCACAAATTTGCCATCCCAGAGTTACTCTTTTTTCCACTTCGATTGGTGTCAATGCGACCTCATTGTGGAAGGCAAACTATTCTTTGTCCATTTTAAAAAATGTAGATGTCAAGGCCTTTATCGCCTGCCAATTTTACAGACGGTTTCTTACAAAATATTCAATCTATGTAAATAACCTCGTACTTAATTCCATTTAAAAGTGCATGCGTATATGAACAGCCCTGTGTATTTTACAAACCTTTGTACAGTGGAAAGATTCGTCGTAGGCAGCAGCACCATCAAAGTATGAAATTCTAATCATTTGATATCTCATTTTTGTGCCCATGTGATGCTTACATTTTTGGCATCTTTTTGGTAGGGGGGGCGTGTACATTCACTTGCCTTAATTGCTTGTCATTAACTAGCCATAAAATGTGTCGTTCAGGCCTAGGGTGCATACTACTTCCTAAGAGCTTCTTAATATCCATACTATGTTTTCATGGCTGTCTTAAACGGGGTCCTAGAAGTCCGAAGTAAAACGGGCACCATATAGACCTAAACTGAGAGTAAAATTCAGCATTATTTTCATTAAAGACTACAAAAGACTTAATTTTTGTAAAAATCAGAAAAAGTAGTGAAGCCATAGGGTGATTATTCAGGCAATTTATTGGCGACAAACTCAGCCGAAAAATTATTAGCTTGGTCTTGGTCTTCGTGAAGCCTTCTATCCGCGACTACAACCTTGTGTCGTTAAGGTCATTTCATGAATTAAATACCTAGTATTTCAAACAGACAAACATCGTAATCCCAAAGCAACAAGAATGGCCTAATCCCTATTCGTACAAACGGTGATAAAAATCATCCCACTCATTATGGAATTTTTGGTAAAATATACAAATTTGCTTAACATCACTTCAAGGAATCTAACTGAGTAGACAGAAGTAACAACAGATAAAAGAGTTGCTACATTCTTTTGATAAACTCAATTAAAAACAATTTGACGCATATGTTTGCGATGGAAGTCTATTTACCATCAATCGCACTGTCAAATAACGTGTTTATTTAAACCATGCTTCCACCTTCGACCTTGAAGAGGACTGACTCCAAAAAAGTTTGAAACATTTTATGTGTGTCCTTTATTATGATAGAGGAGGCTTTTTTAACTGTGGATACATGAACGATGTCACTTATGAGTCCTACCCACTGTAATTTTATTACCAAGTGTGACTGGTAAGTTAATTGCTTTTGTCGGTCATAAAATCGCGCCAGCTTAATTTGTTGATTGGTTAAGTGGAGAAAACGATTCGCTTGCGTAATTGTTTACAAACTTACCATCATGACCTAAAGACGGAGAAATTTATGAGTGAAAAATTGTTGCTTAATTAGGAAAGGATGTGGCACGTTGACCTCGCTACCTTTTTGTGGACATCTCAGTGTGATATCACTAAACGGGGTATGTAAAAGACCCTCTACTGTGAGATGAAATGTTCCGCGACTTCATGCAGCAGACAGAGTTGAATTGACCTCAATTTCCATGACTCCTATCGTAGGCCTTCATTTCAATATCTGTGAGGCGTCCTGTGATTAAACAATGGTTTTACTTGTGAAAAGATGATAGCACTTGAGGGTGGAACTGACTGTGCCTCCAAGGTGTAAAGAAGGTCATAACAACAGGCTTCGTATCCATCACGTTGCTTTTTATTTGAAAAAAACGAAGAGCATTCTCTCAGCACCTACAATATCCTCTTCCAAAGACCCCTGCTCCCTGCGGCCTCTTCTTACGGTGATTGGTAAATCTAAATGCATTAAGGATAATGCAAAATTAGTGATTCTCTGAGTTGGAACAGGCGCAAAATGTCTCCTCCACTATCAGAGTAAAAAAGGAAAGCATCCGCTCCCTCCTAATTAAGGCATGCTAATGAGTGAGCAAAAGTAAGATAAAACTTACTGAAGGGTAGCTGAAATTCGAGAGTTGGAGTTTGAAGCTATCAAGGATGCCAAATAATTTGTGGTTGCCTTGACATAACGTCATCTGTCGTCTTGCATACCTACCTGTTCAATACTTAGCAATCAATCTGCCTATCACCGATCCCCATATTAGGAGACCTCGTACTTTTGAAGGGCTCCATTTCCAACAGCAGGTATAAGTATTGGCATGAAGGAAGGTGGTAAATTATTTCCGAGGGGTTAAAAGATCTTGATGAGTCTCGTCTTCATCCTCTTTTGCGTCAAAAAAAGTGATGCTATCGTAGTTGAAGAGGATCATGCTAAGCAGAAACTAAATCTCCTCTTGCTCATCTCAGCCCGACCACTAAATTACGATCTGATGGTCGGACTCAGCCATCTCTATTTCCTTATCGGCTTCACGCATGAGGCTCATTCTAACTTCACGGTACTTGTTCGGGCTGTCCTTTTACATTTAATCGTCAGTTTCTCTTAGCAGCATTTCAATGTCAAGGTAGTTCGAAGTTCTGTCTGAAACAAAACGTACTCTGACAAAGCAACAAGAGAAAATGAAAGTACGAAGTCGACGAGCGGTATTCACCACCAGTTCTACCATTTTCCCTTTAGACATCTTCATTAATGGTACTATATGCCGTATTGGAGCTGCTGAAGTAGGGAAAGAAGTAGAAGTGGGGGGACGGCGAGTGGAGAAGGAGGACTAAGAAGAGAACGGAATCAATGCCGGTATGATCCAAGGGATGGTGAATAGGTTCAGTGGGACTAGAAGTGATATCTGGAGGAAACAATGTACTTGATCAACAAAAGGCATTTGCGATTTCAGCTCCTTCACGAGGTCTTTGTAAAACCCCTCCTCGTGATTCCATTAGATTTGGTTAGATAAGTGCGCAGCTACTCCCCTTGCGGGAAACAAGGGTAGAAACCCGTGATTCTTTTATTTACGCGCAAAAAAAACTGATAAACAGAGTCAGAAGCTTTCCGGAAACATCGCAGTTTACAGTGCATTACCATCAGGATGCGACTTCAGCAAACCCATCTGACCTGATTGGCATACAAACAAAAAAAGTTGTCTCTCTTGCTCCTTATACCGCTCCAATAACATGGTCTCTCTTCAAGAGTAGTGAGAAAGGGCAAGGGAGTGCTTAGCACGAGCTGGAACGTTTGAAAACTTAAAGAGAGATGCCATGGGGACAGGACGGGGCACCACATGTGGTGAATGAAAAGTTTATCTAATCTAGGTGCAGATGATGGTGAACCAGTCTGCACGTGTATGGAGCAACGTCTCCATTGACTGTTCCAGCTACAGCCTTGAGGACCCTTCTACAGAGAGAGCTGTGGACACCAGATGATCGTTTATAAAGTAGCCCATCCCTCGTACTAAGACAACTGGATGTCAATTTCTGTTGAAGTGGTAACAGTCTTAGTAACTAAGAGCATTCTTCGGTCGTAAGTACAAGAGTGGCTGCTTAACCTGAAAGCCAATCGTTTTGAAGGTACCTGCAAAAGCGTAAAATGTTCCGAATCGAAAAACCTAGAAGATTCCTTGAGCATTTCATACAATTGGCTAATATCACGCATCAGTGTGCTTATAATCACAACAGGGTCAAGGTCAACCAGTCAATGCAATCGCGAGTGCGACAGTCTGACCACCAGACGAAGTCCCATTCGCTCAACTATATGCATCGCCAATTAAAAGGATTTAAAAGACTCATGTCCCATATAATCCCAAGTTAGAACTCTTCCCGTAGTGCATACGAGTCACACAATAAATCTGAATTATTTGCTCACTTGCAGTTAAGTCTGTGCAAAATTGCGTAGTTACAGACATTGTTTACCGACAGAGAATGAAGTGCAGCCCTCTTCTTTGTTTTCAGGTACATGCCTGGTGCCTGTGGGAGCTTTGTCAAGGAAATAATTCAACACGAACTCTTGTAGACAGTAATAAAGTTACTTGTGATAGTACCACAATATTTGCATCATCCCGAAACTTCCTTGAAGGTAAAGGAGGAAACGGGGATGCTGGCATGGCCCGGAGGCCAGCCCACCCAGCTAGGGCAATATGGCTGCCCAAGATACCGAGACCCAAAGTGGCAGTCAGAACAAACCAAGTAGTACAATGATGATAAGCAGCGATACCGGTTACGATTGTCTATGCTGAAAGGGAATGAATAATCAGTACACTTCGCCGCTCATTAAAAATAAGTAGTAGGGTGATTTTTTAGGAATTCAGATCATTAAGTTTTTTTGTAAAGTGCGTCGCATCATAGATTCTAAAAGTCACCGTAAACGCAATTTCTTATTCTAAATGAGAATTTACCCTTATTAAAACTAACCCTTGACTCTAAATCTACCAATGAAAGTTTGGAAAAGGCTTCCAAATTATCGAATTGCCTAGAGTTTATGCCAAATGGTGAGGGTACACTACCTTAAGTTACTCCTTCAAGTTTGAATTCGGAATTAGTATGTGATAGGCAAGTGTTTGGGCTACTTCGTGTAGCAAGACTAGTGCATGCATGCGTCATAAAGCGTGTGTTTGTATCATCCTGTCGGTACGGCACATCCTGTTGTCGTGTCCGCTACTTCCCTCCCATTACAGACTCTCTACGAACCAATTTAATCCCCATTTAGTTGATGCGGCTACAGGAGGTCCTGTAGGGTTCCTAGCATAGCATTTGGAGAAAGCGCGGTAAAATTTACCACAAAATTGATGCGCTCTATTCAGGAATTATTTATAACCCTTCTCTCAACGCTTATTTATGTGCCGCTTCAAAGTGCCGCCATCGAGGTTAGTGCATGAAAGAGAACTTTTGGTCGAGTTTGATGTGGGCGACGGACCACTCTTCTCACACCCACATCAGCGCGAAATGGAAGGATGTGCGTACACTCAAGCAATTGGGGGCTTCCATTCACTTCCCATTTTACAAATTAGCAGATGACGATGGGGTGTAAGGTTGATTAAGTTACTTTCCACTTCCTTCATACGCATTGTTTAACCGATTGGCGTAGTTCAGATAATTCAGTAGTTTACCCTACCTCTAAATCACCACCCACTCACCGACCTGAGAGTGACTATTGTGGAGTTTGGGTCACTGGCCAAATCGCCATCTCCATCCCAAACTTCGGTGACGGACACGGGCTAAGAGAGAAGTGAAGGTAAGGGAATATGCCTCCTCCTCCTCCTCCTCCTCCTCCTC
>MIEF01008442.1:0-27440 GCA_001870725.1 Taenia solium
TAACTGCAGCAGTTTTGGGAAGGGCGTAGGAATTTGGCTCAACATTCATTTAATTTGCTGGTGTGACTGCAGCAATGTTGGTAAGAGCGAAGCAAATTTGCTATATAATCATGGACAAAACATTCTGCTTTATGTTCATCGAGTTGACTGAGGTAATTATGGACGATTTGTTAATATAAGAGATGTTTTGCTTTGTATTCTCCGATTTAGTTGAGATGAGTGCCTGCGTGTTGTTAAGAGAGAAGATGTTTTGTTTTGCGTTCATCGACTTAGCTGGAAGGACTGTGGGAGTGTTGTTATAGTGGAAGATATTTATCGTTATATTTATCTACGTAGCTCAAATGACTGTGGAAGATTATATGAGAGAGAAGACATTTTGCTTTACATGCATCGAATTAGCTGAGATGAGTGTGGATGGTTTGCATTTAACCAGTGTTGCTAAAGCCTGGATTTCAGAGGAAACCTGCATTTATTTCATGTGGTTGTTTTAGACACAGGAACGTACTGAGTCCACAGATTAAGCGTTGCGAAGGCGTAATTTGTATATGACAGTGTCTTTGTCTCTATTGAAACTTGCTTTGATTACACACTCCTCGTCCTTGAACGCATGGGCACTACCCCATGAGCAGCCCCTCGACATTCGGTAACTGCAAGAGTCAAGTTAAAGCTCAAGCATTTGTCGAACGCTTTGTATCATACTGGCTTTTCCTTGAGTCTACAGATCTCCAGCCGAAAAGATTAATCGCTTCATCAAACACTACTCGAGCGTTTCCAGCTAAACCATATCGGGCAACCATGGAGCCTAGGAGGCCACGTTCAAAATAAATCGCGAGAATTCGGATGGACGTTAATGCTATGATATTAAGCGTTTAATGTTGCGATAATCCTCTGTGGGTTAGGTGTGAATGCGTCTCCTGACGCTGTTGACTTTGTTGCATGTAAAAGGGGGTGACAATCGCATTTCAACCATCACATGTTTTTTTTCAGAAGGGGGACTCTTTCCGCTCAGGCAACAGAGGGAAGGGAATTTCGTAAAACTGCTTCTGCTTTACCAACTCAACGCTTACCGCAGCATTACCTCGAAAGTCCGACAATGTGCACAGGACACCCGAACCTAAGCAGTAATACATTTGGGTGCGCTTGGCAACATATGGTGAAAAGAAGTAGGCGGTAGAAGTTGACGAATTCCTGGTGGGTGCTGGTCGCTGTGTCTAGGGTAAGGCATGGTTGCAGGTCGTGATAAAATCGAAAACCAATTCACTGTCATTGTTTGTTGGTTGCTAAACGGACAAACCGATTATTTTTGGTGCGTGTCTGGGTAGCTTGCTAGACATGTCAAGCGCAAGATAAATAACGGCCTGGTGTCAGAATACCCATTCATGTTCATAAATCAGATCAAGACGCATGTGTCGTAAACTAAAATCACCCATCCAAATGCCGCGCTAGTTCTGCAGTTGCCTAAATAAAGGAGGCGGCCTTCCCTCTGCACTCCTTGGGTTAGCATGGTCGTCCACCTTAACAGAACAACTGAAAACTAAATAAGCTCTTTTCTATTCTTCCACGACTCTATTCTCCACAAGCTTAACTAGACAGAGACAGGTTCCCGAATCTAGATGTGGGCATCTGACTGCACATTCGGTCTCCTCCTTTATCACGCTTATGGTGGTACCACAGACCAAAGCAATAGTCGTAATGAACTGTTTACATCCGTTTATCCATTGGTAATGCATTCCTGTTCAAATATACCATTCTGGTCAGGAGCGTTCAGTAAACGTGGATATCGTCATCGAATAGACGTCAACATCCTTTAAATGAATAGCGTACCACGAAAGACTCCAACCCTGGCCACTATATTACATTCGTTACATAACCAATAAAGAACGCCCTAAGTGGCTCATTCTGCTCGTTCCTAGTTAACGAAGTTCAAGGTTGAGAGAATGGATGCTGAATCCACTGCACTGCTAGCAGAGACATTGAACCTCACCAATTTGTAAGAAAGACAAACATTTGAAGGGGTGGCTTTCAAATGCCAGATTTATTACCTGCCTCTACCACAAAGTAAGAGAACACCTTGTGCCTTGCGCACACTTCCTGTATACCTACCCTTGATAGCCGCAAGAGGTAGATGATTTGAATGCTGTATGGTCTTAGCAAGATACTTTATCCTTGAGCAGAAGGAGAGGTGTTAGTAGAAACAAGGCGAACAACATAGGGCTCTGCGCGATTGAGGTAGGAAATCTCTCGATGCCATTCATCTGCAAGCGAGATGTGTCTTGTTGTTTTGAGTGAATCGCGCTACTTAATCCCTCCTAAATCTTCGAAAAATGAGCATTTATGTCAACAAATTCAAGTGCTTGCATTCTCTTTAGCAACATGACCAAAGGAAGGAAATATGCGAAATAGGCATGGAGGTGCATTAAAGTTCTGTGCGATTCGGTAAAGAGTAGGGCAATGCTGGACCGAAACATCGTTTCTGCATTGGTTTTCTCAGAGGTCCAATTTGAGGCACTGGTGGAACTTCTCAGAGCTCTCACTCCTATCTAATTCCTTTCACTTGGCAGTGTCAATTTCACGTAGTGACAGATTTGTAGGGTCGATGACAGGTGGCTGACTCACCTTCGAAATCTGTTTCATCCGCTGTCTTCTACCATAGATTAAGGCGGTGAGTATGCGAGAAGTGATGTGATACTGGATCCGCTCATCTATTAGCCGTGAACATCAACCACTTTCAAAGTCTTCGAAAGTCAACAAGGCATCCAAACGCAAGCAGCAATTTTTATTCACAACCATAGTAACAATGATAACTGATGCAAGTAGACGCACACATGAGGCCTAGATGTGGAGGGTAGAAGTCAAGTGGTGACAGTGTTGCCGACTGATTGACTAGTTGGCTGGTTGAAGAGCGAACTGGTAGGTATTGAAAGATCAGCAGTTGGCTTGCAAAATATAACACAGTTAGCGGACATCCCTGCATTAATATACCATTTATGTAAAGATCCTATCTGATGCAGGTGCTATGACCTTGTGACCACTAACCTCATTATCGTGTCGGCGTCGCAGTTCGTTTTATCGTGAGGCTGCTTGCATTGAGTTGGCTGCCTGAGATTTGTGCGTTCAAATGGGCATACGAAAGCAAGGTATCTAGCTGCTTTGACCTTGTGATATTTTGCAGGCCAGCTGCAGTGTATCCAACGCCTACCAGTAAGTCATCGACCAACCATCGTTGAAAATCACCCGCTACTGGCTCGGGTACAACGATAAACATAGCTAACATCTATCTGGTGAGGGAGGAAGCCTGCCACGACAGGAATGTAGGCCCTCCATTTTGTGGGAGAGATAGATGCAGGTGAGTGAGTTGATTCACACAGTTTGACCAGGAGAAATCAGTTGGACGCAGACCAGCAAGTTTTTATACAGGCAGTCAGTGGACGAGTCAAGATTACTCAAGGAGTGCTCAGTCGTTCGCTCTCTGCTGTGAGCGTCGTTGACTTCGGCTCAGAATCGTGCATAACCAGTTAAAGTCATGCATTCGTATCCGCAACAAACACTCGATTTCTGATCGTCTGAACGGGGAAGGGAGGCACAGATAGATGGAGCAATGGTAGTACAAACGAATGAGTCCAAAGTAGAAGAACAGTGAGGACTACTTATTACGGTTAGAGGCAAAGAAGCATAGCCGTCTCAATTAGTGTACCTTTTGCAATCAAAACCATGGAATTGCAAACACATTGCTCAATCGCGTCTGTACTGTTCCAAGTTATTTAAAGCACATCACTTGCGTAGTGTGAGGTGCAATAGAACGTTGTAAGCATAACAGACCTCCAAGCTGTCATGAGCGTCGTCTTGATGTGTGTATAGGTGGTCAGTGAAGTGACCTATGAAGGTGAGAGGTAAAATGATGGAAGGTGACTTGGCACTGCACTGCTTTGGGATGGTATGATCCTCCACTTGACGGCGAGGCAACGCTCCAAATCCGCCGAAACACAACTGTCAGTTTAACTGCCCATGGATAAATTAGCCTGTCGTGGTCTGAGGATTTATTTGTTTGCCCTTTCGGCAATTAACTTGTTTAAGTTGCTGCAGAACATTACTTCCACGGTGATATTATTAACCAACAATCAATTGATTTTACACCTCCCCATTCCTTTTGCAATCCACACTTGGTCCCATTCCTATTTCCTTCAATTGGACTGGGCATCCTGCATACTTTTGACTGTCTCGCGATACCCCTCTCACTTCGAACGCATCGTTTGCATCTACTATAAATCACTACTGCGTGCATATATTGGATTCTCGTAGCAAACCAAATTATAATTTCTGTGGCAGCAGAGACGGTTGTGATGTTGTTCACTTCGGACTTTGTTGCAGGGGACGTCTGTATAGTCGCCTAAGTCTACCTTTGTTTGGGTGTGGAAACTCGGCTTGCGTCCATGGAAAACGCACAGACAGACACATTGCATGAATGGATGGCATCAGTCAAGTCAGACTTCTTGAGTCAGTTCACACCTGTATCCACCTCTTGCACAAATTGCAGCCCTTACCTCCCCATCGTGGGAGGCTCTCTCGCTCACTGGCTGGATGGCGAACATGTTGCTCTTCGTGGCAGCTGGTCATCGGCGATGGTTGGCTGACAAATTTACCAATCGACACTAACAAAACCTTAGTTAGTGTTCTGTATGTGGCGAAATTAATGTAACCAGAGACCTTGCGTCCAACTGCTCAGATATATGCGCAAGTCTCAGGCAGACAATTTGATGCGAGCAGCCTAACAGGCACAAGATCACGGCACATACCTCCAGATCAGAGTTTTACATAAATGACATGCTGGTACAAGTTCTTTCAACCTAGTCACAGACAGAAAGTCTGCTGACGATTTCTACCACTTACCAACACGATCTCCACCCATCTAGCCTGTCAACCAGTCGTCGACACTGTTATGATCGCAGCTTCCCGTCATATTTTCCTATTACTTTTTGCTTGGGTTTGGATGCCTTATCGACTTTGGCAGACTTTTGAATTGATTCTACGCCATTTGCTACAACCAATCATTGAGTGAGTGTCACATAATAGGAATACTGCCACCTCGCACTGAGTGACTCAGAGATAATCCTTGAAAACCACCATTCTTGCCCCCTTAGCATGTACCGAAGTAAACTAACCTTAGCAACGTGTTCAATCATGACATGTTGAGTGCGGGTACCACAGGGTAGACGTCAGGCACTAGTGCTACCTATATTAATGCTTGGGATTACCTTAGCTTAGCTGCCTCCTGTGAGCCACTATTCCCGAAAGCAGTCCAGCGAGACAGTATTTGATTGAAATGAGAAGAAGAAGTTACAGTGTTTATACACAGGTCCAGATATCTGTAAACGCATATGATGAAGAGGGGAGCAAGTGGCATATAAAAGGATTACCATCCTCAAATAACTAGTTGATTCGTATCCTGCAGCCTGGTGGCTAGTCCTCAGCAAGTTTACAGATGACTGACCGACTATGATGAAACACCTGAAGGTAGTTCAAGGCGATCCATGCACTTGTTTTGCCTCTTCCCATTTTTATAGCACACTTTGAATTGGTTGCGTTGTGGTCAACCAACTGCGGCACAAGTGGCACGATGGACAGCATTCGCTGGTCCTGTATCTTCTTGACAAGGCCTTTCTATTTTGCCAGTCTCTCTGGGCATCGCGATGTCGTTTGCGAGATGGCAAAAGGCACTGATGCCTGCATCTAAGTTATGGACATTGAACACAACGAAAGGACCCGCTTATTGCGCAAAATACGATTAAAGACAAGGAGTTGTCATTTCTTCTCGTTTGAGTCGATGTCTTCAGGAGCTTTGAATTGTTTTTGCATGCCATGCGGCCTCTTGAGAAAAAGCGATCCACCCTTTGCGTTTACTTACTTGCTAAACACGTCTTCCAAAAAGGAGTGTTCCTTTTTGCTCCATCACTTCTCATATTTTTTGAGGATTGATTCAGTTTTCCTGAGATCTGGCCGCGTGGAAGAGGAATTGGGCAGTGCAATCGCAAAGCCTCGGTGTAATGGACTGCGGGAATGCCTTAGTCGTTGTCTCACTTTGTCCGTTGGTAATGACCCAAAATGCGAAAAGTAGGTGGTTATGTTGCCGATGAGGCGTAACACTGTCATGATTGATAGAGCAGAGTAAAAGTGGCTGAACGACAATACTAACACCAGCATGGCGAGAGCTAGAACACTTGCAACTCTACTTGCACCCAGCTGGTATTGGCAAACCACGGAGGCACTCTTGACCAGCTTGCAGCTGTGGTGCTAGCCGCCTTCTTCAGCCATCTATTCGAGGTGAGTGATGGCCATTTCTACTCATTTCACTTCAGTGTCTACTAAACCGACACTGATTGCGCTGAGATTGGGTAATGCAGAGAAACTCATCAGCGTCTTATCGCAATTTTCACCAGTGCAGATCAACGATTTGATGGTGAACGTGTGAGACTGGACTGCGCCTTTCAAATTTTTACCAGACATCCCATTCTAGGGTTCGGCGATTTTGGGTATCTAAGGTGAAGAAAAAGATTGAGAGGATGAGTAGGTAGAAATTCTTGGTGAACGTTCAAAACAATGGAAAAGGCGATGGTCAGGCGAGATCTTTGCTGATTTGCAATGTTATGTTGCAGTCGTGATCTCTCAGCGATTTACTCATTGTTTATTGGTTGTGTTTGCAGTCAGATATCTGTTCCTAAATTCAGCATCCGTACCCTCCAAGTAATTTAGGCTTATGGAACGTAAATTCGAACGTGCAGTGTGAGGTGCTGTGGCCTTACCCTGTCCGGGTGTACTGGGTGATTCTATGTTGCCCAGAAGGTTTAGATGCTAGAATGCATTTTAATGGTAGGCATTTTCTGATAATCTGCGCTGGGCCGTGGAAATGGTGCAAGTTTGATTACTTTTGAACGTGTCAAGTAGGCTGGAATGATAAACAGTCGGTAAGAATGAAGAGTGTGGATAAATGAGTGAAATCTCCCAGTGACAAATGCACAGTTGTGCATTGGACATTTGCTTGGGAAACGTCATTTTATAAACTCCTTGCCCACTCGCCACTAATCTGTTTCGATGAGGGGTCCCTCTCCAGCAGAAGTTGAACCTTTTGAACGCCATGAGTTGTGACCCGTCCTAGATGCTGTAAACACCGTCAATTCGATGTAACTTGCAATGGGATTTCCAGATTAGTGGTGAAAAACCAGTTGTGACCTCGCCTGATATGCTTCTCACTCCTTAATTCCTTACGTGATTCATTAGTCTGTGTAGATCTTGATGAATCAGCCTTGCCAATGCCATAACTACCACCAGTTGCTTAGGTGTTCTTCATCAATGCCTGCTTTGTAATCCCTATTCTTTAGTAACAGACCTCATTTGTATTACCTCGTACCTAGCCATGGAATTTCTGCACTAACGCATTGTGCACGTTTGGTTAGGTGTTCCACTATTACTTCCTTCCGTGACGAGTCGGGTTCCATTCTACCAGCAATCGTGGTTACAAGAATCAGCAGCTTAAACGTTCTGAAGATCGGTTGTATTACGCTGTTTCTTGGTCGTGCTTATGCAACCTCCTGTTTTTTCCCTGATGTTCCGTAGCATTTTAACAAATGCCGGCTTTAAGGAAGCTTTCGTTTTGCTCTCTTCCCTCAAAAAATGCTTCAAACTTGCGGCGTTATTTTATGTGACCTTATTAAGCTTTTGTAAATGGCGGCGCTTTGTTCCATATTTCGCACTAACAAAACTTGCTTTGATATTTGGATGGACTGGGATGCACTTTGTACAACTGCGTCACCGCATTAAAACACATGCCACAAAAAATGCTTCGTTATTTCATTTATGATCAGCAAAAGAGTTCTCCTCCTCCTCCTCCTCCACCTCCTCCTCCTCCTTTTCCTCGTCCTCCTCTTCTTTCATGTGATCATCTGTCTGAACTGCCTTGTTGTGACAGCAGACTGTTGGTGGGCGGCTTCTTTGGCAACATGCAAGTGATTGGCGCAGTAGAGGTGTGTGTGAAGGCAAGCACCCACCTCTCATCAACACGTTCCTGTGATACCCACCGTTGTCCATGGGGCAAAGGAATGTCTAGGGAATACCAGTGAGCAAGAGCAAGTCCACTAAAAATTAAGGAACAGAGAGTTGCGTACAAGTAGCTGAGCCAACAAGCCAACCAGTTGTCTGTCTGGCGGATGACTAATTTCATCATTATCTCTAGAGGCAAGAAATTCCTTCATTACAGTTGATGATGTCAACGAATTCTTGTGCCTGTTTACCTGGATTAAATGTTAGGCTTCCATTGTTCACCATAATCCATCAAAAGCGAGCCTTCTGACTCTGACTAGTCACAACTGACTGTTCCCTTGACTAAAACCGCGCTCTTTTTAACACAATGCACACGGATAAGTCTGCAGTGCGTTCGCAATCGCATCACAAAATTCCTGAGGGTGATGTACAGGTAGCAACCGAATTCTTATCCAAGGATTGGCAGCAGCAGAAGTTTTTGTATTTATTTCTTTCCTAAAGGTCTAATTCCAGATTTTCAAAGCAAACACGTGCTAATTTGTCCGCATTATTTTGATAGCCCACAACTTATATATGTTGTGTGTGGTTTAGATGATGCGTCATTGGTTCACCTAAGCCATGTCGTAGGAAAAATCAAAAAATGAAATCTGTTTCAGGCCATATATGTATAGCAAGGAAATGTTATCAACTTGTTCTGTCTTACAGATTTCGGTAAGCGCACATGACATCCCCTGCCCGGCCCAGATAAACATCTGTCAAGAGTTATGAGCGTCATCCTGCTGCGACCCAAAGATTACAAAAAATTCATTTAGGCTGGTTACAGGTGATTGAGGCCTTGTGTAGAGTGACCGGTTGTCACATAATTGGTGTGTTGCTCCTACCAACCCGAAGCGTATGATGCCAACATTTGGAAGAGTGATGATTATTATTCATAGACTGGGTGCTTAACCTAGTAAAGCAGGCGCTTGATGATGGGGTCGTTTGTTCATAGTGGGGGTTTATTTTCGGAAAGGCATTGCTCCAATTTATGAAAGGGAAGATGCCAAAGCAAGTACCCACGTTCCGCTCATTTCTCAAACTGTGCTGTCCTGATTTTCCAGGCGCGCATATTTCTCAACTGCTCAATGTTCAACATCTTTGTCTTAGGTGTATTTAAGCGGCCAGTCTTTCCGTACATTAATGGGTCATAGAGGAGACTAACGAGGAATAATGATTTACCAAATATGAAGTAGGATCTGAAGCAGTCATGGCCCAGTTAACGTGTCTCATTCTATTGTCTTTCTCCAGATGACATGTGCAGCAACTCAGCGGACGTTCCTGAAGGGCGTCCAGCAGCTGCATAGCACAGATGACGCCTCCACTGCCGACCACGCATCCACCTCGGAAGCGATGAGGTGACGATGAACACTCGCCCTCGAACCTAATGCGCTTGATGCTTAATTTCAGTCTCCTCCACACATTTTGTTCGTAACTCGCCAAAGTGCACTTTTCTTTGCAAACAAAATAGGATTCAAAGACACTCGGTAAATTTCCGATGAAAGCCATCTTGCCTTACTAAATGGTTGAAATGTATCTCATTGGCAAAAAGAAGTGGTTTTCAGTTAAAACTGGGTGCTGGGTGAATGGTGGGTTGCAGGACGAGTGGACAATCTCACGAAGGACGCCTAGTACAGGGCCAAAGCAAGAATGCAAAGTTTGATTGTCACATACTGAATGGTGGGCTGAGGACTGATGAATGGATGGGTAGGTGAATGCCCGTCAGGCATAGGAGCATGTAAGTGGCTTATAATCTGCAGCCAGAATATTTTGCGCTAAACATCATTTCAGGAATCAGGAAATGTTTTTCCCACATAGGAGAAGGCAAATTACTCTAAAGAGATGGCGTAATGAGCGAGTAACCTCACTACACTTCTTTACACTAGTAAGTAGTATGTGCTCCACATTGCATTAGATTATAGAGAATTCGGAGTTTTTTGACCTTTTTGAGCAAACCTCGATCAGAGGTGGGTGCGTTGTGTCCTGTTGGAGACCAACCGCTTTCCTTCGTAAAAGTTGACTTCATTCGGACTAGCGCAGCCTATTTTCGGGTGCGACGAGGAAGAGCCTCTAGCAAGGCTAGGGAGCGCACATTTGTACAGAGTGGTTTCTATCACCTTCACTGGCGGAATCCGTGTCAGAGGTGCACGCGCTTTAGCCACTCACATAGGCTACAAATCCAACTGAAACCTTGTATACTACACTGCCCTCTATATAAGTGGGACTTCGAGCACTAGGACGAGCACAACTGGGAGTAGAGTGGGTGGGAATGACAATGCAAGTAAGGTCCACATCAGGCTTGCACTGCAAACGTCAATGCTCAACGTCCCTTTCTGCATACTTGTGGCTTTGGCGACTCATCTGAACAGTCAGTAAATAGATGATTTATTTATACGTTTTATTCATTTAATTATATAATCTTTTCATTTCCACCCATTAGTGAACTCTGTGGTTTATTAACCCACTCATTCACTGAGGTCATATGACTGGCCCACACACAACCGCAAGAAGCTTCAGGAGATGTCATTATAACAGATGCGAATGTATGGAGGAAGGAGATGGACTCAATTTGGCTTGTTCGGCCATCGAGCCGTCCACAGTTCAGCAGAAATGCCTCCTCTCATCTCAACTTAGGCGATGAAGGTCTATCGGTCAGGCGGCCCGTCTGACGCATTTTACTTAAATACTAAGAACACTTTCCGAAACAACTGATTACATGCACGCTTAACAGCACCGGTTTAGAGGCATTAGCTAGTCAGAAGATGCAATGCATAGAGGAGGAGCAAGTTAAATGCCCTCTGGCGAATGCGCAGCGAAAATGGGTCTTGACTCATCCACCGGTTCGACATCGCAGTGGCTTATTTCTCACCTCAAGGCAATGCTTCTGGCCGCTGCCTTGAACTGAGTCCTTCTTTTACATGCAGAATGTAAAGAAACTGTATGCAGCAGATCATTTTAATGAAACAAAGAGGCCTTCGAGTAGGTCCAACGTTTTGGCGTGGTTCGAAATTAACAAGGCATTATCTTTTAAAGTGCCTCAAGTGATTGCCAGCACAATAAAGTATTTAAAGTTTGTCCTAAGAGAAGTGGCAAGAAAAGCCATTATTTAAATGTAGCTAGCTACTTGGCACTAATTGGATGAGCTGGCAGGCCTCATTCTCAACAACTGGCCTAACCATCAGGATGGAAACCACGCATGCCTTCACAACTATCGCAACCGAAGCGTGTTTGGTCAAATACCAGATTACAGTCTAAATAAAATAAAAAATGCATTTGGCTGGGAAAAGAAGCTTAACTCGCACAAATAGTTTACCTAACAATGCTATTCTTCTATCGCCTGTGCTATTACACGTCTCCTGCGGGTTTCTTCCGTCCCTACAGTAATTATCATTAAAGGCTTAGGAAATCACCGCATTTTCGAATTCGGCAAAACAAGGTGGGTTCTTCTTTAAGTCTATTTTTGCCTCTCTATTTAACAGAAGTGAATAGCTTCAATGGTGTCACTCCATTCGACTACTGCACCAATCAAAAGCCCTCAAATGAAAAGAACGAAGCTAAGAGGATTTGCTCTTCCGTGATCGGTTGTTCATACAAGGCGTGATCGAAAGAAACGTAAGAAGTCACCAATACTAAAGGCTATTGTACGCTTTAGTTTATCACAACGATCAGTACATACACCGATACACACATATATATAGACATCCAAACACACACCAACGCATATATACATGCAGATATCACTGCCTCTATATCTTCTTTTTTGGAACGCACAAAGCCATAAACCAGAAGTCTACCTGTGAGAGGCCTCATAACTGGCGGAATGTAATTCAAAATAATGTGAAAAACCCAATCGTTTGCGAGTTTAGATAATTAGCTGCACAGTGCATTGAGACTGTTATCCGTAATTGACTTGGATTATTGCGGAATATTTTAGAAGTGCTGACAAATTGTTCTACACCGAAGCCTTCCTACCAAGCATGCATCAAACAAACAGGCTGTCGGTGCAAACCCATACGTCTGTTGTTGGTTCTGCCCTCACTTATCTTCTTGTCATGCTAAACAGCACTGACCTCTTGCTAAAGTCATGCATTAATAAATATAATACGCTCCCAGTTCCAGATGATTGTCCTTCTCAAGCCGCAGAATTTCCTTCTTCTTCTTCTTTTTTACCATTTCTTCCGAAACACCTCTTCCTCTTTAAGTGTCAAATCCACCTCCATCACTTTCATTCATTCTCTCGCGCCGCCCTTCCCTTCTTTCCCTCATTCATTCATTCATTCAGTCATTTATTCATTCATTCATTCACTTATTCATTTATTTGTGTCCCACCTCCTCTCTCTCTTTCTTAACGCAACATCATCGCTACTGGCATCACCACCGTCTACCAGCCCACCATACTCTCCCTCAAACCTCTCATTTTTATCATTCTGTTTTGAAATGGATATAGCAATTTTAAATATGTTACTGCATTTTTCATTTGTGCGATGCCTTTGGCTTCAGCATGCCTTCTTTCTCACTTCATCTTCCCGTCACATATATGTTACGCACACACAAGCATTTGTTCACTCATTTCCTCACTTTCCCCGCACATGCTTTGCACGTGCAACATGACAGCGTCATCAGACAGCCGCGCAGTTTCAAACGCTGAAGCAACCGATTAGACTCACCGATTGCCCCAAATCCTCAAGTCAGTTAACGAGATTATGACTAGCTAACGAAGGCGCAACACAGCTCCCTTTCTGTATGTGCGCCTTTTGCTTCTCCTTTTCTGTTGCGTCTTCGGTTCCCGTTTGCACCTCCTTTCTGTTGCCCGGGCTGTGGTGGATATCGCGAGAATTGTGTTAATGAGAGGTAGGTGGTTGCCTTCACACACACACCTCAACTAGTGTCAGTTACTTGCAGGTTGCCATAGAAGCCACCCACCAGCAGTCTGCTACCACAACAAGGCAAATCAGACAGATAATTATGTGGAAGAGGAGGACCAGAAGAAGGAGCATCTGATACAAAAATCACCAGATTACAGCAGATACTCAATTCCTCCGCCTTGCCTGGAAGTCGTCCATTGCGGCGCTTGGCAATGGAACACCTGAGCTGGTTTTTAGGCTTAAATAATTGAACGCAGCAGCAAATCAAAGTGCATTCCACACCAGTAGCTCAGTGTCCTTACGAAATCCGTTTTCGCATTGGTTAAACTAAGCACAGTCCCATTCAATCTAGGTACCTGTTTTTGAACGCTTCTAGCAAGTGTTGGTAACCTATGCGGACCGGTATACTTAATACTCATAGTTTGCATTAAAATGTTTGTGAATGATGGATTGTTAATTATTAATAAACACCAATGCTACACTGCAGTATATCTAAGCTCTCTGCATTACTGGGGACAAATGTGGCGGAATTCCAATGGAGTGCAATTGGTGCGCGTAGGCACTGCAGTCTAAGTCAATTTGGTTTACATCATCCTAGTTGATTTTGTAAGGTGCACAAGTCATGACATTTCGGAATGGAGCTTATTGTAGAACGTAACAGGGCTTAGGCATCATACACGTGGATGAGATATCGAGGATGTTAATATCAAGGCAGCCAAGAGGTAGAGCATTGTCAGGGTAGTGTCACTTCTGCCAAACGGACTAAGGCTTGCAAGACAGCGACTACTGACTATGCTAAGGAGTAAGACAAAAATGGTGTCAAACGACCCAAGTTGATATTTTGGGAAAATCTGTTAACAAACACTAGTGAGGTCCCACTTATCTTACTGACAAATCAACTAAAGCTCAAACAAACTCACTCATTCAAGCCTGATGTGGATCCGAAATCGAAACTTAAGAGTTTGATACAATTCAGATACTAGTGATGAAACAACTGCAAAATTTTCGCACGCAGTGAAATTATTCGACGTCTACTGCTTAAAAGGCGCATGAGGACAAACCATTCACCTAAGCACGATTGGGTGTGGTTAGCGTTCGGGCAACAAACAGCTGAAATTGTCCATCCTTCATTAATCGAATCTTGCATTAAAAATGTTTTTGTAAGGGTCATCCTTACAATCTAGGCAGCTCTCAACGCCCGCAACCATAACCCATAAAGATTCATAGCGATAAGGGCATCTGTGAGTTGTGAGACCTCCATATCTCTCATGCACAATTCCAATTTTGAATGGTCCGAAATCCAAGGCCACTAAGAAAACACTAGTAGGCTTTGGTAAAACAGCAGATTGTGTAAAATTAATTGAACATCTTTTCCAAGAGCAAAATGTTCCCAACTGTTACATTTGAAACTCAAGTTCTGATGTACAGGACCGAATTTAGGTTCCCAAATTTTCATTCATACCCTAACAACTTCTATCCGTTCACGTTGATAAAAAGCGCATTGGGACAGTGGATCATTTAAAAATTTTTGGAACAAAATATGCCACTTGATTCTTGTTTGCTGCTCAGTTGGTACCTTTGTCCAGCATGAAAGCGATCTGCTTAAAAATCAGCATTCTGTTGCTTCCAGTTGCAAACTCAGTTTGGGATTTTAATGATGACTCGTCTCAAATGGTTCCCGGTAAATAGAGGTAGAAGGGGATTTGAAGTGTAGAAGGTTTGCCAATGCGGTTGGTAAAGGTGACAGAAGGAGTAGTCCGAGCAAAATTCAGATATCGCTGCAATTAGAGCGTTTTTATTGTCAATGCAAAGTTTTACCTTCTACCCTGACCCTTGGTGGCGCCACCAATTCGTGTAAAACAGATGGCGGGTGGTGAAAATGGCAGGAACGATGCAGGTCGCGACCTACCTGTCTTTGTGTTTTATGAGACATTAAGGACAAAGCAGTGCATTGTACACCAAGATAATCAAAACGAACCCATAATTCACATTCTCTTCATTTCGATAGCATCCACAACAATGTATTACATTCGACTATGCTGTTGCATCACACGATCACTATTTCTCACTTTTCCATTATTTTGCATGGAACTGACCATTTTCAACCATCGTCTAGAAAGCCACACTTGTGCGTACTTGCTTAAACGCCCTATATTGCATTAAAAAGGCCGCTCTCTCCTACCTCTCTTTGGCACTTTCGTGCATGCTTTCCTCTCAAATGAAACTGATAGCTCGCATTCAATCCCAATCACTTTCAAGCAAAACATGCCTTAGTGCTTGCCTACTGCTTGTATCCCATCGCACCGATGCATTCACATCTCGATCCTGTTGCGCAATTCTCATTAGCTTTCAAGCGTCGATGGCATTTCACCTAAAGTATTCCATTCAGGTTAGGCAAATAAACTCTGTAGTTCAGTTACTGGTTCTTAACTACTGCTGCTGCTAACAACCTACTAAAAGGCCGTCATCGCTGTCACGGCCAAATCCGCCTCCCACAACCCACAACCAATCTTGCGTGCACAAACACGAAGCATCGTCGGAGACGAGATGTCGCGCAGCGTCCTAAATTTGCCCCCACAGTCAAGAGCCTACACGTGGTCGTCCCCACCCGTAAAAAGGTCTGAATTTAGAACTCTGCAATACCACAGGCCTGCTTGGCGCAATTTGCGCTTGCCTGGGGGCTGTAGTGTGAGGTCCTCCCCCCGTCTTTTCATCACCATCACTGCTGCAATGAGCCCCATTCTGCCAATTCACCATCATAGGAGCAAACACGTTACACTAATCGGAGACTAATGTGACGAGAGGCTAAAGCCACGTGCCTTTATGGCTACAAATTGCGAAAATTCTCATACACTAAGGAAATGCGGCCGGCTTGAGCAATGTCGGCTAATAGGCACGCTGGGATAAATAAGTGCTCACATCAACGATTCCCTTCGATCACCTCCTTTGGATCAGGCGAACTGGCATCAGCGCATTGGGCTCTCGTACACACCAACAATTCATCAGTCACGTGCATTTTACTCACCCACATACCAACGTTATCCTCGAGGAGCAAATCGACTCCTCATCAACTTCGAAGGGCTTAACTCCGAGTGAGTTACTCAGAATAACATCTACGAGGGAACGTTAGTGATGGTGTGAGATGGTGGACAAAGAAGTATCCAGTGTTCCCGCTCATTGTCTAGTTGAGTTACCTGCTGCTCTTCCATTTCTCTGCAACACCCTCTGTAGATTAAGCCGTGAGCGCATCACCAGTGTGCTATCAAATCACTTCTAAATTCAGATATCGGGGTAAAATCATGTCGTCAGCGTGGGAGAATCTGTGGCGAATGAATAAAACAGAATTCTTGTGCTCACTGTGTGAATGCTATGTCATGATCTCATGTGACACACCTGCAACCGCTCAGTCGTCACCCACGCTCCTCAACGAAAGCGAGAGTGAAAAGATGGGCTGTGTACTAAGTAGGTGGTTGTCACAAGAATCACCATAGCCAAGTACGTCACCCTGTTCTGGGTGTGTTGCCATGTGGTGTCGTAAAGATTATTCTCACGCAATGTTCTTCACTCATTTGCATGGGAATCTTTTGCAGTCTTGCTAGGTAATTCACCTGTATTATTAAGGCAGACATTTTGCAATTATACTGAAGTCACTCAACTAGCACTTGAGAGTGGCCTATGGAGACTTGAAACATGGAGAAGAACAAATCCAGTGGTAAGTGCAGTTAGGTGTACGCAGAGTGGAGTGTTCATCTCTAATTTACAGTTGGTCAACTACCGCCGTGCCCCTATTAAATTTCGCCTGAGCCAACCTGATTTAACCCAACCCAGCTTAAGCTATGCCAACCTACTTGCCGTTTCCGAATGAAGGACGTACACAACAGTAAAATACGAGGCAAGACATTGCATTTCGTTTGCTTAAGAATGAAGTCAAATTCAGTTAGCGTGGGAGTGTGGTGACTTAGTTGTCAGAGGTGATAAGATCGGTCAGAATGAGCGCTGCCAGAACGATGACCAGAGTCATTGCTATAGTTGCAATAAACGGAGACCAAAGTGCCAAGAAATGCAAGTAGTAAAGTGTCCCAGCGATGGCTAATATGGCGGCGATTGTAGTGATGACGGCGGAAACGATTTTGGTCCAACTGTTTCCCATAAGAATGTGGAGAATGAGAAGGATGGCTGCGATGACGGTGAGTAGAGCGGCGGTCAGGATTAGGGCGCCGATTATTTCAAATTCCCTGACTTGCCTACAAAGGGGGCCAAGAATGCTCCCTCCATATCCCCAGCCATTGTAACCGATTGCCACGAAGAATAGCAGAGGTGCTACGAGGGCAATAACAACATAGGTGATTTGTCGATCCGTGTGCTGCGTTCCAGGCTCAACTTCGAGCACTTGTTGTTGTCAGGGCTCTGCACATGTACTCCCCTATTCGTTCACTTGCATATTTATAGTCGGTATGCCATACATGACTTACGTTTGTTGGTGTGAGAAGACAGCATTCACATAACGTGTGGATTCGGCTTACCAATCATTGTGCTCTGATTGCGCAACACCATAAAAATAGGCCCTAACTTGATCAAAATTGCTCCACACCCTCCCCCACACTACTTATGGACTTCAAGGTTCTTAGTTGGATTTTCGTTTCTTTAAACTCAGTTAGAATCCTGTTGACAGCACTTGAGTGAATTTCTCGTTGTTGGTTGATTTTATATGGCTAGGGATGCCCATTCTCTAAGCCAGATGATCTGGGCGGTTCACTTAAGGACGAAATTGCGACTTGCGAAGCACAGATCATCATACGCACTAGAGGGACACATCATATTGCTGCTCTCTCTCCAGGTAGATGCTTTTGAAACCAACTGCTTTCAAAATTAATGCTGAGGTCTGCTCAGAGTGTCCCAATTACACCTCCATTTGCGAATGGGCACGCGCTACTTTCTAGTATCATCAGTTCCACATTCAACGCGCAGGCGATCAGGTAAACAAAATGGACTGGAGAAGCTCACCTTCCTTTCATCCTTAACCACTGTGTGAATGCATTCCAGTTTAGGCTCCGCTTGTTCCTCATTCCGTCCTCATTTTCCACTGCCCACCAAAATGTGTCCTAATGCTTCCTCTCATGGGCGGGTTTTCAAGGTAATATGTGTCGTTCTATCGGTTAAAGTGTAAAACATGGTGGCTTATGACCCACTGAATCACACTGTTCTACGAAAGGTAAGTAGAAAGGGTCGAATCTAATTAAGCGGTCAAAGGCTAGCAAAGGAACAAGTCGCAAACAAATGCATTTGTCATGTCCTGTTCAACTTACAATCACCTTAATGGGGAGAGAGCCCTAACTGAGCAGTCATTCTGCTGTTCTGAGCTGAAGTCACACTACATCGGACAAGGCTCACAGGTATCCCCTCTTGTTTGGATGAATGGCAGTGAACTCAAACAAAACTTGCAGAAAATACTGTGCGACGAAGATGTTTGGTTTGAAGTCACGCATCCACTTTTAAGACGGTTGGATGGTTCATCTCTACACAATGTTGCAAGCACGCATGCTGTCATGCAGGCAATGCAACCTCCTATCGTCCTTTTGATGAACTGAGTTTGCGTGCAAGCCACTGTTATGATGCGTGCGAATGCCCCGTGCTCCAAAACAGAAAACACCTTGACTACGTCAATGGCTCGATTTCCACCAACTAGCTTCTAAATGTAGGCCTGAAATCGTGGCTATGTATGGAGCCCTTGGATGTCAAGCCAAGAACAAATAACTCGCTCTGGTGCCGGCAAATAATAATTGGTAGTATATTTGAAGGAGCAACAACTACGAGAAGTCTGCTATCGCATTCCAAGTTGACCTTAACATTAGCATCGAAGGCAGTTGGTTTGAAAAGCTATCACTGGTGAGTATAATAGCGATACAACGGCTTCAGTCAATTCGCATGATGATCCCCGTTTCGCAAGTCGCGACTTTGTTCTTGGTCCCTAGACTCAAACAATATCGAGTAATTCACTCGAGCGCTGTCAGGCAGAATTCGAATTAAATTCGAAAAGTAGAACTCAACTAAGCAATTTTAGGCCGTCAGTCATGCGAGAGCCGATTGTGGTGGAGGGCGCGGTGTAATTAGATGAAATCATAGCAGCACACGCTGAAGAGGATAGCGTAATTGACTGTGATGGCACCCGTGACATCTGTGTGCTCAGCTTGCAGCCCATCCTGCCACTCACATTTTGGCTGAAGGTCAGGGTAATCTCAGCGCACCCCATCATCATGATCGTCGTTGCTGGCAGCTGACAAGTTGAAGTGTATCACATGAACTCGTGAGAGTGCATCTGTGCAGTGCTGATTAGCATCGCGCACCATCCATCCCTTCGTCAGGGACTCTCTCACACTTCACTGTCGCCCACGCTCTCCACGTGATTTCACTCTGATGCTTCAATGTGAGGTAACACAACAACACTCTGGCGATGCACTTAGTGCTTGATCCACAGGCATTATTGCGGCGTAGTTAGTGGTGGGTAAGAAGCTGCAATGGACCATGCATGACATGCATTGCAATGCGCTTCAACCGCGATTTTCTTTACAGTTCCCTCGCTTAAACCGGTTTTCACTGACAGTCGCCTTCGCCGCTGTTTGTGCTATGTGTGTTAATTTATCTCAATCAAGGCCTTAAAATGCAAGGCGAGAGCCCTTTTACCATAATGCTTTCTTCTAGGTCCATCATTTTGAACCGCTTTTACAAAGGGTCCAATCCCTCTGCAAAGCACCAAGGCCAATGAACTTGCTGGATTTGCAGAGACAAAGCGGCTTAGTTCCTAAGTGGGCCCTAACAACACGAAGTCATAGCGGACGTGTAGGAAGCATGACACGTGCACACTATTACGAGGGTTCCTTTTGGTCAACACTGAGCTTGTATGCAAATGCGATTTCAGTTGGCCAACATTTAGCATTTAATTTAACATTTAACTACTTTAAATCAGGCTACGATTTGCTGTTCGGCATTGTGCACACTAAGTGGGATTTGTTCAAAATTTGTGGCTGCATAGGTGAAGGACCGCAGAATGCGTTTTGTGGCTCATTGGACCATCTTGACACCTGAAGCATGCTAGTTACGGTAGGACTGAAGAGCATGTAAAATGCGAATAATTTGCTTACTGGGCAGAAATTTCGCACCCAAAACCCTAACACACCAGGAAGCTTAGTGGCATTCTTGAATGCTAGTACGCTTATGTGCTCCACTACACCTACACTACAAGCCCATAATGGTAATTAAAATGTGTTGGTCCCATCTGCTGCACTCTGAAAGATTAGTAAGGATTGTTTCAACTCCCGACACGCATAGTTTTGTAGGCGACAGAAGAGAACAAAAACGAAGCAACTTCATGCTTAGATAATGTATTCCCCTAAGGCCACATCTATTGCGGACTGCAGAAGGGAAATTGTTGGACATGACGAAGTGATAAACTAGGTGAACTAGCAGTGTTTCGCCCTTGGCACTATACTCCTCAAATCCATTTGCTTCTCCTGAGCACAAATAACCCCTGCTGTTGAGTGGAATGAAAACTGTTGTGGTTAAGCTCAAGAAATTGGAGTCATTGTCTTGAACCACTTTGCAACTCTAGAAATTTTCTTAGCATCATTCAAGATTGGCGGGATGCTGTAATGCTTTGATTTGCATTAAACCGCTTTTTTCGGTGCTGCAGCATGAAGCCTCAAGTGTTGAGGTTCAGCTTTGCGGCATGACACCGTGGTGTGCTGATTGCCTCTTAGGCCTTGTGTTCGTTCGTAGGACCTCAGGGATTACACAGTACGATGGAGATCATTCACCGCTACTTTACAATTGCCGACGTAAATGGATAGTGCAGCTACTGAAGGAAATCGAAGCACTGGATTACCAATCATGGTCTAGGTACAACCAACTTCACTCCCCCTTCACTTGCTAACCGGACTGACAGATGTAGACGCAGGTCGCTGCTGACAAGCTGTAGTAGCTCCTCTTTTGGTAAGCTAGCCTACTATGTAACTTCCGATGCCTTCACGCAACGAGAACATCTAGGTACGAGTTCCACGGTTGCCAAACATTCCCTTTTAATCAGCTTAATAGTGGTGGATTTGGACAATTTTCCTATAGCCGAATCAGCAATCGTACAATCACGACTTCATGTTTAAATGCGCGAGACATTGCCATGGTGTTAACACCGAAGTTCCATCCTCCTAGCAAATAAATAGCCGAAGTGCAGACAGGCGATTGAGTTGGCATTAGCAAACTGACACATAGGTCCCCAGGACAAATGGTGGAGGAAACCGAAGGATTTGCGAGGACCTCATGAAAATGCTTAGAAGTGTTTAAATGTAGTAGGCTAATGGATGGACAGTTATCATCTACCGAAATAACAAGGCCTATAGTTTCTACTCTCGGTAATGTCTTGTGGTCCCAGAGATCAGGCGATAAGGGGATAAAGTGGTTTAGGAATAGGCTCTTAGAATCAAAGATGGCTTTTGATGATTCGTGGTTTATTTCCATATCTAGTTGTGTAAATTCCAAACTTAATGTGGTGTTTGGTTGGCTAGCTGTTCGGCTGATCTTCCGACAACCTAACTGACTGAATGATGGGCACCTGACAGAACGAAAGAGGCGACTGACTGAGTACAGCTAAAAAGGTTGTTTGTGTAGCTTTTCGAACCCGTAGTGCACCACAGCAATACAGAAGGATGTACCATTAACTAGTGTGCAGAGACTGGATCATTGGCGGGTGCCAAGGGCCATTCAGCGGATCAGAATTACAACATGCTGAGACTGACGGTCTCGAGCAGATACGCAAAGAGCCATACTACTACAGCGCTGATTGTAGACCGTGACGGGATTAAAATTTCCCTTCTCAAGTGCACCACAACTGAACTTGTCTGGTCGTCTTTTGCAAATAATTACCCTTTATAAACAACGGCTTTTGCGTGGGAATCATAGAAATGAAAAAGAATGTTCCAAAACCCGATGATGTGGGGATGCAGCCAACAATAACTTAATACAGGCATTTTCCTCAATCCTTTAGTAGAAAACCACCTTTTTTGTTAATTTTGAAACAGATCGTTGAATTAACAACTTTTAACTTTTAACCACCTTCAATCAACATGTAAAAGAACTGGACATTACTTAAGTGAGATCTCGCTAGGACACAAAAGACTCGTCTGACTCACTTGTCCATAAAAGGAGAAAGCATGAATAAAAGAGATTAATAATGAAGAAATTTGCACACTGGAACAGTTGAACTCTTAAACAATGATGGAGTAGCTTCCCTGTTGAAAAGGAGAGGTGAGCAGCCGGGCACTGTTTGTCCAAAAGTATAGGGGTGACAAGGCGGGTAGGATTAATAGCTTGGAGGAAAACTGCGGGCAGGGTCGGTAACATCCGCTACAACTCTGTACACGTCGTCAATACATTTATGTGAAGTAAGTAGGAGTGGCACTGCTTTTGTGGTTCTGGAAACTAGACATAACCCAAACCGGCTACCAATCGAAATTAAGAGGAAAAAGCCACTCAGACAACTTCATTCCAGCAAATTGTTTCGTGGTCTATGTACATTATGGACTTTCATCATGTGTTAATACCTTACTTTCAATCTCATGTCGAGGCACCGTCAAGGAGTAGTATCGCACCCGAGTTAAGATAATGCTTTAAAAATAAATAAAGTGTGGTTGACATTGATTTGAAAACCTTGCCTTACATTGAGGACACCAAAATAAAAATGTTGGGGGGATTTTGCTCAGATGCCAAGTGGATTCGGATGCGCTGACAATTGCATTGAGAAGCCTGAAGTTGCCCTGACCAAATGTAGGAACAAAGTTAATGATGCATGCCCTAAGATTGGAATGCATGCAATCATGCGTATTCACCTACAGTCATAGCTTTATTATTATAATTATTATTGCCTTGAGAGGATGTTCAACACGAAGGTTCTGTGACCATCGGCTCACATAAACTGATTATTTCATTAGTTTGGAAATCTCCCTTTTTCATGCATACCTGTTAGTTTGATTGATCCAAAACAGAGATTCTGCCACAATTCAACTAAATTTACTATTTGTTTAAAAGTCCTAGCAGTAGGTATGAACTCGAAGACTGTTTTCGGAGACCCTCACTTCTATGACAAACACAGTCGTGATTACCATGCAAGACCAATCACTACTGTGGAACAAATAATCATTACTTAGGGCAAGGCAGGGTTTGCTTGCAATTCCCTCATAAATTTTCAGTGAATGCGCATTAGTTTGCAGCGCAGTGAACTCACGACAAACAGAACTTCCGCCGGCATATAACACGGAACTTAAGAACCGTATAAACGAACAAGTACCGCTTGCATTTGACAGGCTGTCTTCTTCTAATCCCTCTCCTTAACTTAAACCATTTGTTATTGTAAAATTGACCATTAAGACGCCAAACTTTGATGAATTTGTATTTGTTAAGTGAATTGTAAGAGCAAATACAGAAGTTGGTAAAGTTCTTTGTGAAACTCTTGACTTGGGGTACCGGATTTGGAAAGCATAATAACTTAACAAAACTCAGTACTGCATAATCTCATCTATCTCCTCAGAACGTCAAAAAATGGCAGTCACAGACCCAAAAAGCTTGAGTCGCTAATGTTGTGGCACTTGTGAAGCGTTACCTATCAACGTTGTTGGCAACGATGTGTAGCGTACTCGTAAATCGCATGCGGAGTGACGTTGGTTTAAGCTGGTTTTGGTGAATCGGTGCTAAACACTTGGCTGTCATCTTAAACTTAGGCTTCAATTTTTACACTCATTGACCTTGCTCTTGGTTAATTTGAAGACGTCGATTTTTGAGCGGTGGGATAATAATTCGAGTCAGCAACTTAGACAACCAAATGTCCTTGGCCACTACCTTTCTTCTGTTGCGTCAACGGTCATTTGTAGACAGTGGGTCTTGGATCTATGCGTGGTAGTATTAGTGGTGGTTGTAGCACCATGTGAAAGTACTTGTTCTTTTATTCGTTGCTAGTCATGGAAGATGCTTTACCTGATCTTGCCAATGCCTCCAAGCTGCAAATGTTGGAAATGCCTTAAATAGTCATAACACAGTGTATTACATTGTTCAAAGTAACTTAATTAAACCTGTGTTCTTCTGGTTTGAATAAGCATGTTTCCTCTGCCGTCTAAGAGTTTACTTAGGCCCATCAACTCCTACACTGTTCCTTTAAACGCATTATTTAGCGTGGAACCCTATGGTGCAATCAGGCCAATGTAGGTGGTAGGGTTCAGGTAAAAAGGATGTCAATCCTGGTGCACGAATTAATTAATTGGGAAATTCCTTTTTACTACCAATTCACGTTACACTGCTGGCGCTAGTACTGTATGCGAGTTTGCGAAATTCTCCCGAAAGACTAATCAGGTTAGTAAGATTGAAGGTTTTAGAGAAGACCTTTGCATTGGTTGAGCAATAAGCCTAGGGAGTACAGTAGGGTTATTGTGCAGATGCCTAGTGGCAATAAAGTGGAAACCGGTTGAGTGTAAGTCCGTTTGAGGCAATATTTTGTGCAGGTGGTCATAGCAACGCAATGACATGTGTAACCGATTCATCACTAATAGGGAGGCATTAGAAGAATCGCCTACAGTGGGCAGCTTATTGCTTTTATTGCGCAATTTTTAACCCAGGTCTTGCACCCTTTTTAGTGCCATGTTTAATGGGAGATGCCGACATAGTGTTTTACGATAAACAGTTCGTTGATGCTCAAAATTCAGAACCTAGTAGGAGCTCACGAAACCAGTAAGCACATGGTGAGCGTGCATGTGTTTCATCATTCCAAATCTCAAAATTCGACTAATTAATGCAAAAATTATTCCGCTCTGGGCGAAATTGAAGGGATGGAATGCGTGATAATGACTTTAAGCAAAATGTTTTAAATTAACTCTGTAAAATACGGGGCTTTAAGATTTGTTTTGGATCTAGTCGTTTTTTACATGGTGGCAAGTTCACAATTCTGTCATGCATTCTAACCTCTAAAGTCTTCTAGGCATGTGTTATGATGCAGTTGCCTGCAATAAGTGGAACACTTTTCCACCACCTGAGTGGGACGACACCACAATCTTTGCACGTAATCAAAGTAGATAGCTAAACTGAAGTGATTTTACAGGTGTCTACTTCAAGTGAAATAAGTGAAGTGGACTTGAACGTGATAAGTCAACTCGACCTGACCATGGCTGAATGGATGGATGAATGAAAGACTTTAAGTTAGCGTCATGACCAATGTTGTAGAAATGGCTGAATGGATGGATGAATGAAAGACTTTAAGTTAGCGTCATGACCAATGTTGTAGAAACATTTGTAGGACATCCAGAACTCCGTACTAGCTAGACAAGGCACACCGTCAGCTTCTGTGCCTATGCATCAGCACGTCAGTTATCGAAGGAAATACCGCATAGCAGCACTAACTTGGATCGTTCAGCTTCTGTGCCTATGCATCAGCACGTCAGTTATCGAAGGAAATACCGCATAGCAGCACTAACTTGGATCGTCAGGTTTGGATTTGATATCTACAAAACCATCCGTGCATTTACCAAATGTCTATGCAAATCGAAATAACCGCGAGACCGACCTCGCGATCGACAGCATTGCCCAACATTCGGTTCAATGTTGATCTATCTTGCGTTTGTGGTATCATAACAAGAACTGTGATGCAGCCCACTTCTGGACAGAATTCAGATGTGACAAGGGACACACACAAGGGGCCAGGTCGTTTAATGCATGTCATAGCTAGTGAAAATAAAGGAAGTTAGGCAAATAGGACGCAATGCCAACAACCAATCCCCTCCCTTCTTGAGTCACATCTACCAGGTTTTACAGCGCTAATTCCATGAATGATGCACACCTCAATCCTGCAATATCGCACATAACTGATCACAGCATTTTGGCAATCTTGTTAGTTATGCGCTGGCAAGTGATAGTTAGCAGGAATACAGGGATTTCGAACGCACGAATCCACTGAATTGGTGAGTGCAACAACAAAAGGCATTTATGAGTAAGATAAATGGTAATGTGTCCAGATGGCGATAGCCAATCATGATCCATTCTGCACACCGATCAGCGCCATTTTGTATCACGAAAACAAGTGAATCGGCGAATCTGCTGAACAACGTAAACACGGGACTCAGACGTAACTGCGTGCCCCATCTGCCTGCCTTGTCACCGTATTCACCCTCCACCCCTATGGGGAGGGATGGGCTGGCAGCATGGAGGATGGCGCTGAAAGCGGGTGGCGACGAGGGGATTGGGCAATGCGTTGGTGATTTGTTGAGTGGCTTGTGTTGGTAAACATGGAACAGGCATGTCCTATGCCCGACTACTACTACTACTACTACTATGTCTCCTTCCATTCGTCTTTCGTGGAAATGGGTGGGTAGGTGGATTAGTGGTAGGGAAAGGCTGGGTGTGGGCACTGCAATGTGCACGTAAGGAGTAGTGTGGGGAGCGGATACTCCATGGCGACACACTTTCTCTCCACAGATGTGGAAGTGGAAGTGCTTCCTTCCTTTTTGCCTTGTTGTATCACAGTTTATGATGGTTGTTGACACAGGTGCTGAGAGCATAAGCGGTGTTTGCCCTTTCCCTCCTTTACCTTCCCAACTGGTTGAAGGAACTCAAGCCAACGGAGAAGTAGATGTGTCGGTTTGGCAGTGGTGAGGAGGAGAAGAGAGGGATGTCTCGTTGTAGCACCACTTGGATGAACCTGCTCATGACTTCTCAATGCCCGTGTCTCCTCCCCCCACTTCTTCCACTGCTACAACCCCTCACTACGAATTAGCACCACCGTCCCGTTGATGACTAAGTGGGAAGGAGCTCTAGCTAAAGAAAGAAGTGTTTTGTTTCAACCAAAAATAAGGGGAGATTTGTCAGAGAAGTCGAGGAGGGATGTGCTACAACAAGGCACTTCAGACAAGCGTTCATGTGGAAGAAGTGGAGAAGTGGGGAGGACGGAATGGGAACGCGTCAGCCACGTCTGATATGAAGTTGATTCAATTCCACCACATGCTCCAAGTCGTCATCTTGCCCAGGAGTGCGAAGAAATGGAGGGAGGCAAAGGCGGCAGTAGCAGCAGCAGACGTTCATGCGATGGCCGAAGGTGCAGATGAAGGCGAAAGGGAGGAAGCGGAAGGAAGGAAGGAAGGAAGGAGGGAAGGAGGGAATGAGGTAGGGATGTGGATACGAAACGAAGAGGATTTGGAGGACAAACAGTTACTCGCAGAAGAAAGTGGGAGGGGAGACAGAAAGGGAGAGCGGGATGGTGAGAGGGTGAAGAAGCGGCAGAACGGAGAAAGAAGTGAAGAACTAGAAGGCTATACCTGCGGCGAACGACAGTGCTGGCGATGGTAAGGCAGTAGTATTGTCGACTGCTCCTTTACCTTCCCAACTGGTTGAAGGAACTCAAGCCAACGGAGAAGTAGATGTGTCGGTTTGGCAGTGGTGAGGAGGAGAAGAGAGGGATGTCTCGTTGTAGCACCACTTGGATGAACC
>MIEF01008443.1:0-119216 GCA_001870725.1 Taenia solium
TTATCATAGGGAATGCGCCATCAACACGAGAAGCCCACTCCCTCACTCATAGATGTTCGCACTCAAGATCTCGACTACGAAACCGACATTGATGCAGATCGTGAGTTGATGTCACCGAGTATATTTCCACCCTACTCACTTCAAAGCGTAAGAAAGTCGGTTTGTTGTTCCAGATACCCTGCAAACCCTTGTACATTGCAGCAAATCCCTCTTCCAGTGTTCGTAACCCTCACTAACTCTGGCCCAATCGAACATGTTAGGTACGCATTAACTCAATCCCACGCAACGGGTGCAGTACCACCACGAATGCATTTCTGGCTAAAGATGTGGCACTTGAGTCATGTTTCTTCTATTTCCAGCTGTGGACTCCATCGACGCATTGGTTCTGAAGCACATCCGAGAAGGCCAAAGACTATCCGTGAGTCATTTCGACCTACATTCGACGCGCTTCAATCGGGTTCATTATAGTGATCTCCAGCATAACGTTTAGAATCTGCATTCGTTACTTCATTCATTCCCATTTAGTGACTTCCATCCTTGCTAGCTGATCACACTGCATTCGTTCACTCCTTCGCCCTGTGCACCTCGTACTCCACTTTGTCATTTGCGCTCCAATTGGGACCACGTGTGAACGTTGTCAATACCAGAAAGCAATGTGTGTTTCTGTTGTTTGTCAGGCGAAATCAATGACTGAGGTGCTGACAAGTATCAATAGCGTGCTGGCAGGCAGCCTCCACGAAGTGCTTGTTCCTGGGGGCTCCATGTTGCAGGCCAATTTCAGCACAGGTAATTTTGTTCACTTCTGTCGTGTAATGACATGGAATCTCTCCAATGATCACAAAGCCTGTGGTGAAGGCAGCATCTTCATTCCAAACATCACCAACCTGCAGGATTACGAAGATGTTGTAATTCGGGTAGGTATCACCAAACATCCTGCTCTACGAATCGTGCTCACGTACTTCACCTAATGCAGCTTTGTCTATATTTTAGACAAGTCGCTTTGCAGACAACATGTACCCCTTTTTCGATCAAGGTCAGCGCATTCCGCGATCCAACCTTGTCTCCTTAACATTCTATGCTGAAGGAGTGCCACTCAATTTGTCTGATGCACAGCTTCCCTTCCGATTCACACTCACAAAGGTTGGCTGTCATGCCACTGTTTTGGGACACAGCGATCTTTCCAACTACCGCGTAAACAGTCATCTTTCCACATAGAACACGTCTGCAGGCGGCGCCACAAACAGCGATGTAGAGTTTGGTGAGCAGGAGGTGCAACTGCCGGAACCCATCGTGGCTGTGGATGGAACACTGGTTCACCAACTTCTCATCATGCACAGATTTGAGGTTGATCAAGAGGAAGCTGCATTCGTTTTCCAACTACACCCCACTGAGACCACATCCTGTCCCCAATACTTGGTGGTTGCAAGGTGCGTCACCTCGATTACACCACTGGCACGCTCCATTATGAAGCTGATGCTGCAAGGTGCCTGTGTTTATGACCCTTAGATTCAACATTCCACCGAATCTGCAAGTCTTAGATGACTACGGCTCCTTTTACTGGGCTATGCTGCCGTCCTCTACCTCGGCTTGTGGTGAGTTGCCACTTTCGTCCAGGTGCTGATTAAAGCATGCAGTGATCCACAGTGCCTTGTCGACTAGAAACCGTGTCCAATGTTGGGGAAAGGCAACAGATCTACTCCCTTCACATCTACCCTGACGTCTTAGGTAGACTTAAAGCCGAGGCGGTTGCGCGGACGAGACACTTGAAAATGCGAGCAGAGGAGTCGAATTTCTTCTACATTGGTTATCGTCAGCTCTCAGCAAGTGAACTGAATCGATACGACGAGAGGACTCCACCGCCTGTGCCATATCCTTTTAGGGATCAGATTAACGCCACTGCTTATGCACTGGCTATTATGCCTTCGTGTGTTTATATCACGCCAGGTGAAGATGCATGGCATACCAGTGGATGTAGGGTGAGCATCTCATGCATACAAATCTATTCATACGCTTCGCCCTTTACCCAGATCTCATGATTATACTGAAAGTCATTGCTAATTTCAAAGAATACGAACCAGACTTTGGATAAGCTTCGCCATCACATCCTCAAGTCCGAATCAGTATGTGAGAACGCACTGATGGCGTAATGCAAGGCACTTGACCCAAAAGCCCTACTTTGAGGCTGTTTGACCTCCTAGCCTTTGGTGTCAGTAAGTAACACAATCCAAAACCGTTTGCGCACTTTCCTACGATAAAATAGCGCAGTGTCCAACTTTGTCATACCATGTATCATATGCTGGCTAGGTGTGCAGAAGCAATCTTTCAACGAGCTATTCGGGTGATTACAGAAATGGGTGCTGAGGCTTTGCAAGATGACACAATCGCTACGGTGGCGTCAGTCCTCGCTCGCGCACAGATGCGCAATCAGCTTTAAGCAGCAGTCGTGGTGACCTCTTACCAACCCACTAAGCATGCCACCACAGTACAGACTGTGCTGCATGTTTTCTGGAATAAAAATATTGTAGGGCAAATTACCAATTCTATGCTTGAGCACAATTCCTTGCCTCGCCATAGAGCGTCCTGTCCATACACACGCACAGAGACACAACTGCTCACCTCCCATCTTAACGAAGGTTGCGCTGAACCATGCAGAACCAGCTGTGTGACTGAATGTGCGCCTTGAACTGAATGCCAACGCTGTAAGGGTAGTCGAACGGGGATGTAATTTGTTTTACCACTTTGCATCAAAGGTCATCCCGTCTCCTAACTCGGATGAGATTCTTTGTGAGTGCACACATCTGACCACCTTCGCGGCAGGCGTCACTCCCATGCTTGAATCCGCTCACCTCAAGTACATTCTTCAACGAGATCACTCTATCCGTGTCCCCATTTCTGCCTGCGTGATCACCGTCGCAATTGCGTTGTCGACACTTCTGATGGTGTTTACATCAGGGCAACGCCATTAATGTCAAGTGAGAATATTTGACTTCAGTTGTAACGCCAATGTTTGCTTAAATAAAATTATCCTCCTATAGCATCCAGGACTCTCCTCTTTTCTGCACAATGTCTAGGAATGAGTCCTTCAATCCTACTCCCAAGCACCTCCAAGAGCGGACATTAAAGCTCTGGAGTGGGTCTCTATTTTCTTCAGTATCTGCCTTTGTTACGCCATCTCCCTATTCCTCTCTGCCATCAAATTCCTCCTCTGCGCACTGATTCTCATCAGCTGCTCCAGGTCAAAGAACTGTTTCAAAGGTTGAGGGAAGTGATGCGTAGTTTGGAGGCACACCTTCATTAGAGTTAGCCATTTTCCAAGTTGACGCACTACGTGCCCTCACTAGAGTAAGTCATGCCTTCTTGCTTGTGAATGAAAATGACATCCAAGTATCTGAAGACAAGGCGGCATCAAAAATGTCTCATTCGCTGATAATTTTCAATGGGTGTTTAACTGAATCAAATTCCTCTGAAAATTTCACTAAAATGTGGTTTGTTTGAGTGCAACCTATCGTCAAATTAAGTGCAACTTCACTTTTAACCTGAATCGGGTAGTGCCGCGTTTGAATGCCGGTGTGTAGATACATCAACTAAAGGTACTTTCTTCTACCCTCTCTGCTGGGAATAACCACAAATGCTTATGGCGAGAACCAACGTACTCCCTGTAATTTCAGTGTTTTCAGAGCCCCGTGCATACGCAGATCAAATTCATTAATGTTCTTGCCTAGTGAATGGCCTCCTCACTCCTAAACAAGACTACTGCGGGACAATAGGTTAATCTGCGTACACTGGCTGCGCATGATTGATCTTTTTCCGAATTGTTATCAGCCCACTCAAAAGATGTTTTGGGCAAGCTAGCGTGTCTGAAAAATGTACGACCTTGCAAAACGTGCGGAGAAAAGCCATTAAGCAGATTTGTAGAAAGTCGAATAAAACTACTTCAAGGGGTCTTAGCATCAGCATCACGTTTCCAGGCAGAATAGGTTGGTAGCAGAGAGTTTTCAAATCGGCATGTGACTGCTTCCCTTCACCTATTATAACCACTCTCTACGTGCACCAAATCAACCAACCCGTGTCTATTCTTCTATGGCGCTCTGTAATGCGGAGTATGTAGGTGGGTGGAGTCCGATAGGTGTTCCGCAGTAGGTCCGTCGATGGGCTGCGGTGGTGAACTGCTACAGCCCCATTGCATCGCAGGGGCATTTGGCTGCGATACCAAATCCAAGTTATATTTCCACCCACAGGTTAAACCACTCTGTCCTTGGTATAGGCATTATTATCGGCTCTGAATCCCTCTCTGACTTAAAGCACAATATCTTCGCCGCTTTCAGGTGACGCTTCGACCATGGTTGTAGTGAGCAGGTAACGCTAACTTTCCATCAGTCCCATTGGGTGGGCTAGTAAGAGTTTGTGCGACACATTGGCGGCTGCTGCTTCATTCAGTAAAGTTAGTAGCGCTGTCATTGGGAATGCAAAGGTAGGCAAGTGAAGGAAGATGGGTCGGCCCTTTACATTTCTTCAGTGTCTTGATGGCATCAACAGATCTATGCTCACTGAAGTGCGAAAGGATTGATGACTCTGTGTGCGTGTGCGTAAAACGGCTTATAGTGAAGGATGAACGTGTGCAATAACGAAGACATTTAACGCAGGCTCATCAGCAGCTAATTGGAGCATTCGATCTGTGCGAGTATTCTTAAAAGCTGAAAACGAGGTTCAGTAGCCGGGCATTCGATCTGTGTGAGCATGCTCGAAAGCTGAAAACGAGGTTCAGAAGCCGCTCGTCATCTTTGATTCTTCTCTCCCCCTTCAATTCGCGAAAATGTTCCACAATTTGCACATTGCACACTCTAAAGCAGTTTTGCATTATGTGTGTTGTCGAGATGCATTCGTCAAATTGAGTAGAGAGATGCCCTCCACTCTCTGTGAAATGTGTGCTCATTCTTGCATTCGTTCATTTTTGAAATGGATACAAATATCGTAAGCATGTACAAGTGCTTCTAAAACGGCTGAAGTAGAGTGGATCAGCAGCCGCACACTGACCGACTTTGAGCATGATCGAAACATTTCATTTGCACGCTGCTAAGCAACCTTGACCAGTAGCATATTGCACCCATTTTCTAAAACCAAGAAAGGGATGGCTTATGTCGTTGTGCTGACAAAGTGAAGTGAAGTGCCGACCATCCGGTCAGGTGGGATGGCTACCAATTTAACCCGTATTAAAGTCAATCACTCTGTTGGATCTAATTTTCTACGGTACATCAAAGATCTAACTTTCTACGGTACATCATAGAGGTGTTTCCATTCTTGCAAATTTTAATGTATAGAATCAAGGCAGCCTCGCTTGGGTTCGTGTTGGTGGCGATCCTAAGAGCTTTCACTATTTTGCATCTCGTACCACCCACTGCATCATCCAGATTGAGCCGCCAGCATATCAGTCAGATGCAGTACCACTAATTTACTGGATCCACATCAATCACAAAAAGATCTTGACTTAAACAGATCGAAGGCTCCAAGGCACATTTTGACACCGCTTTGAACGGAGTAAAAGTAAAGTCTAGCCTTTGTGGAAAGCGTGCAATGTCAAATGAGGGTATATTCGTTAGATTCGGTGTAAGAATTATAACAATCAACCCGAAAATCTTCGCCACATACAGATCTGGTTCAATACAAACCCTTCCACGTGCATGATGTGCCAACATATCACAGATTACAGTAGGCATCCCGAACTGATTGCAAGTCATGATTGCATTGTTGGAAGACAGTGGGGAGTTCCGAATCAACATTCAAATGGTGTGTCTTCTAGTGGCAACAAAATGTGCCAGTATTCCAGCGAAATGCAAAAAATGAATGTGGAGCTTTAGGAACTATTGCCATCCATACACCACTCATCAATTGATTCCTTGTTTGTGCACAATGATTGTGACATTTTAGGTTGTCCATAATAGGATGCCCACACCACCCAAAATCGAGCCACAATTCGTGAACAGCCAAGCATCGCGTCCTGTTTGACGACAATTTGAACGCAAAAGGTCTTCCCTGCACCTTAAATGAAACGAGTTCATCGCCCTTTTTAGTTTGCACTGCTGCTTTTGCAACACGCCCTCCCATCCATGGGTGCAAATATTGCCAGCCCTTCTCAGTGCAAAAATAAACAGCTCAGCTATCAGCACGGTGGTTTGGAGCATAACAATTTCACATAACGGTTTCCGCAAAATGTTTAGTGCAGATGTAATTAAGAGTGTTAGAGAAAGGCGTGATTTTTGAAAACATTACCGAAAAGAAAAAGTCCTTAAAAGTTTAGTGCGCTTTTAAAATGAATGGAGGGATTAGAATAGGTAAGGAATCGGAAGAAGTAGTGGGATGATTGAGGCGCTACAAAGTCTGACTACAAGAACACACCTCAAAGTGGAGTAAAATGTTTCCGAGTTTAAGGCAGTTTTAATTGAGATTTCGGAGGGCGTTTCACGCACTTGAATAACGAATCCAAGGTACATGAAATTGCCTTTCAACGGCGTTGATTTGCTGTCGAATTCACCTTCCATTTGAGGCGTTGATCCTAATTGTTCTTCCTAAAAAGCAGAGGCTCATGGAACGTAATTGACACATTACAACGGCAAACATGTTAAGTCTTAAGTAAAGGCACAGACATGGGCTAACGCGCCCTTCGATGCCTCCCAATGCACGATGTTGATGGGGCCTAGTATTGATGAGGATGGTGGGATTGGATTCCCCATCAGTGCCCCTTCTGACGGTCGCGTAGTCATTGCCTGTTGCTTTGTTTCTTCTTCACCACCCCAAACTCAGAAAGCTATCACTGACTGACATTTAATTTGTGCACAAGTGATTCACTTCTCCTAACCCAAATCACATGTTAGCTGTTCGAGGATGGGTTTCGGAGTGATAGTCATAACCTTAGTGACAGCATTGTTTCTTGGATGGCGCAACGAACGTGACTGAGAAGCTAAACTCTAGTTAAACAAGGCTGGCGTCCGTCATAGGCTCATGCGTCCACGTCGATCAGTGGATGAACGACAGTTGGGCGGACGTTGGCGCACGGTCCAGGTGGCTACGCTCCAAAACTGAAGATTCAGGTCACGTATTAGGAGGGGTGATAACGAGAGGGCCTTGTATGAGAAGCGATGGCCTATCCAGAGTCTTAACATCGTGAGTTCTACAGCAAGGCTACATCGTATTACAGACATGAAGGTATGGGGATCAATTTTGCAGCTTCGAAGTGTAGGGGTAGAATTCTACTGCAGAATTCTCCTCCCTCTTTTACCACTTATTCACTTCAGCCATTTTCTGGCCACAGGTCGGATGCAGCTGTCAGCAAGTTGAACAGTACGCAAGCCTCAAGCCTTTCTAAAAGTAACAAGTAGCCACGAATTAGAAAACTATTGTTTTTAAGAACGTGGACAGCGCATATTTACGCAAAAATGAGGCCCGAAGGAACTAAAATATGCTCCTAATCTGATGCATTTAAAAGTGCGTAGGGAATAGTTTGGTGTAGGGGAAGGAAAGAACTTAACGCCTCGAGGGCCTCAAATGCACTCCAACTATTTGTCATTGGCAGTATTGATGAGGATGGTGGGATTGGATTCCCCATCAGTGCCCCTTCTGACGGTCGCGTAGTCATTGCCTGTTGCATTGTTTCTTCTTCACCACTCCAAACTCAGAAAGCTATCACTGACTGACATTTAATTTGTGCACAAGTGATTCACTTCTCCTAACCCAAATCACATGTTAGCTGTTCGAGGATGGACAAGAAATGATGTGATAGACGCATGACGTGTGCTGCTTGACGTCAAATCCGCATCCTACATCAATGGTCTTTTGCCACCAACTAGTCTGTTGCGGTCCCGTTTACAGTAATCCCGTTAAGAGTATGAAGGTGGAAGCAATGTGACTACACACCGCCTTCCTCACTTGAAAACATCATCAGTTTAGACACAAACCAGCAAAATATCGATGACCACATTTTCACTGACCGGGCTCGAACGAGAGTAACTGAAGAAATGTTGCCAATTCTGGGCAACCCCATCATCCGACCAATGCATTGTGACGGCTACCAACTACCGTACTGTAAGTGTCTGCGCAGCACGCCGCCGATCGTCGAACTGCCACGGAAGTGCCTGAAGGACAGTCGTGTGTCGAAGTGTATTTCGGACATGTTTGCCAGACGTTTTGACTCAGTTGGGTTTTGCGTCCAAAATATAGATCCACTCAACGGAAAATACTTGTAGAAGAAAGGAGCGTTCCGGAACCAATGCATAGTTGTATTGACTCGTGCGAAGCCCATGCTCTCGATTGAGGAGTCACCATTGAGGGACAAAGGCAGTGAATTTGTAACTTGCAAATGCGTTTCTGAAGGCTTCATGCTAAGTCCCGGGCCGACCGCGATTACGATTTCTCAGACATCCCACTGTAGCCACATGCATGCATGGATGAGTTAGTTTATTTGATCTGGCGGTGGCACACAAACACTGATCAAATATGGCCCATCTATTCCATCCCCTGTGGTGAGGCGGATGTTTGTCCAACTTTCTGACGCATTGGATCATGGCATAATTTGGGCGTAGGTCATTGTGGATTTGTAGCTGCGAGATCTAGAATTACAAGCCCTCACATTGTGCCATTCGTGCACTCGCAAGCAATGTTGCACATTGCAACGATTACGACGAATCGTCAAATGGCTGACAACGAGTGTGTAAGGAGGGGTATTGGTTCTAGGTATAGTCTTTAACTCAATCGAGTCGATTCAGTTGCTCGTCAAGGACACTGAGGTGCGGAAACCGTTTCTGAAACGACAACAGTCTGAGTGGTCACATTAGCAGCTGTGAAAGAAATAAGGAGGCCATTACACAATCGGTTCACCAAGAAGATGCCATGCTAGTTACTTAGCAGACTATCGCAAGTTTCTAATTGAATATCATGGGCTATGCTGTGGCGATAAGTGTCAAGAAAAAATGTGGCAAGCCAGAGTGATGTTTGTCGGTTTCCTCCAAATCGATATTAAATCTTTAAGTTTTTCCAAACCCACTCAACAAGTTACGCTCTGGTTATCTCTCTACAAAAAAGGCTAGACATTGTCAAAGTCTCCTTTGCAACGCTAAAGCGTTTCTGCACTTCGTAGAAGGCTCCTTAATATCGCAGCAACTCAAATGAACAAACTCAGCAGCTTTTCACCGAAAAAGGGGGTGGACGAAATCTGCAGTTCTCTTTTCGAGGCTACAGGCATTCTTATTAGCAACTTAGATGAACTTTGCTTGCAATTATCGCATATTGCCGACAGTAAAAGGAAAAAGCCGCGCTCATTGCTGAGTAAGTATTCGTACATGATCCCACGGCAGAGAGCGAAACTCGGGCGAACAAACATCGTATAGCACATATTGGCTACAGGTGGTGAAGCCAGGCCCATTCGCTAACCACTCAAACGTGCACCCCCACTTCGCCTGGAAGAAGTAAGCCGCCTGATGGAAGAGATGATCAAGGGTGGGGTTATGAAGCCATCCAAGTCACCATGAGCCTCTCCAATCGCACTGGTGAGGATAAGTGACGGTAGTCTACGACTGCGCACCATTGCAGAAAATTTAAGTCAAACAGGCTTTGTGAATTCCAGACAGAGCCTCCTGTGCCCTGTAACGCTTCAGCTGCCTTCCAACTCCTGATGTAGACAGTAATAATAGAGCTTCTTCCAAAAAACTGCACAATCTACCTCGACGACATTCTTGCTTTCCTTCCATGGGGCGGTGAACCGCAGTCTCATGACAGCGAGTATGCGGGTGAACACAGACGCTCAGAAGGTTGCGTCCTCGGTAAGACCCCCGATGTCACAAAATCGAGCCCTTCCTCGTCCTTCTTCTCCACCACGAGTGCGGCTATGTTCATGTTGACTTTGTCGTCCTGAGTTTATACAATTGGGCTGTCCATGTATTACGTAAAGCCTTTTCCTCATCCTCATGTTATATTTCGCCGATCGTAAGTACTGCAAGCTTAGCAGTTGAGTTCAATCAGTCAGCTTTCCGGTAGACAAATGAACGCTCCTACCAAGAACGAGCTCTAAGTGAAAAAAAAATAATAAAGCATGTGGGATGTGGTAAAAACGTTGAGAATGGTATGGGCAAAGGCATTTTCTGTGAGCCAATTATCAATTTTCTATGGAATGCTAAATGACTCGTTTACACAGGCACGTTCAGGTAGTGAGCGTCTCTTGCCTTGAACAAAGGCAAGCCTACGAAACAGTTAGGGTCGTAGCATTTCCCTCATACCGCGGTGGCACATCCTTCCTTTTGAGGTGCACAACCATTACGAATTCTGTACCGTATTTGTTATCACACTTATTGCGCCTCCGTTGGATTCTACCTGAGTCGACATTGGCAACTGCTCTTTCTTATTCTTTCACCATCTCGTCATTTTTACCGAACTGGCAGCAGAAGAACGATGTTAAGCAAGGGCATTAGTTTCTGTCAACACTAGGTTGGAGGCCGATTATCGCGCAATTTTTTCTGATATTTTATTTGGAGGTGAATTTGGCTGGAGCATTTGTCAATTACACACCAGAAAACACTGTGATTTTGTGTCTGGAGCACAGAATCTCTTAGCTATCATGAGTACTCACTGAGGGACCAAAATTCGGCCTCGTGAGTTTACATAAGGGAAAGTTGGTGATGGATAAGTTGGCGCAGCTACGTCCTCCACCACTAGGACTACAATTCAAACAAGGTTTCTGGCTCGCGCACAGTGAGGAATCTAACTATCAACGCCTGGATAGCCCATGTCCTGCCTTCAGCAAGGTGGCCGTGTGATGTGAAATATGTAGGGATGTCGACTCCTTTGTGATGGTTACCTTGCAGGTGCGGGTGTTTAGGCCAGATTTCGGTTATTACCCCTGGTTTGGATTCTATGATTCCTGTAAAGGATGTGTGTGGTAGTCATCCTGCAAAATAATGATATTTCAAGCCTATCAGCTATGAGTTGTGTGCATTTAGTGGCAAGGAAGGCTTATTCAAATGTGCTGTCATCGTTTCAGCCAGTTGCGTGGTCATGCCATGCAGCATCTCGAAACCAGCTTTATTGAAGAAGGCGTTCAGGAGGAAATGCAAATGTTATAACCACTTCCTCAACTTATCATGGCGGCAAACTACTGACTTCTAGTCCTGTGAACTGGATCAGTGTTATGTTGTTCACGGGGCAGCACTGCGACTTTTAACATCATTGCGCTACAAGGCGGTGGGTCAATGCAGACCAGTCCAGCCATTTTGCAGAATGCAGTGACATGACATCAATCAGGAGAATGTGATCAACGACGAAGAATAATTTGTGGGTAAGGAAAGCATCAGGCCTATCTAAAATTATGGTAATGGACAAAGTTACACTTTGCGTGAGTAGGTGGGAGAGTAGTTGGTGTTGGCGTGTAGTAAGCATTTTCGCCCTAGTTGGGAGGGTTAATCACTCACATGGGAGAAGCACTACAGTGTCGACACGACGAGGACGCTCACGCGTTGGTACTGGTTTGGGTGCCACTACTACTACTCCTACTGCTAATACTACAACCCAAGTGTTGTTTCCAATATCCCACAGCCAGACACCACGCATGGTGACAGAGATTGAGAAACCACAAACTGACTGACAGCGCGACGCATCAAAGCATATTCCAACATGGAAGTTGACAAGAATCTTAGTTTGAGATGACTATTTTAATTAATTTGATTAATCCATGAAGCAAGTGTTGCTCTGTTGGTTGCTAAAGTACATGTGGACCCAAACGTGGCAAGATTTCGAGAATAGTGGCAACATTCACAGCTACAGTACAATATTTAAGATGAACTGTTAACAGCTTTATTTTGGTCTGAGCATGTCAAGAGGAGATGATAGACACTTCGCGGCTGACAGGGACTTCAGCGCAGACACCTTCATCGCGAGGGTGGAGTGGAAGCTAAGGCTCGTGCCTATGAGCCTGATGCTCAGGTTGCACAACCCTGCGGTACATCTGATCCAGCATTTAGCTGTTGCAATTAGCGTGGATCTTGCTTCTTCCTCATGTGTCGCAAAGGCCAGGAGAAGTGTGTGATCTCTAGGATGTTAAACATAAGTAACCTTGAATTTTTAGTGAGTTCAAGGAAATTTATTTCGCTAGGATGGACCGTATTTCCAAAACAATTGTTCTTCTTTTGATTTAATATATGTTTGATTTATACAAATATGCCCTCTTTAAAGTGGTTGGAAAATTTGCTGTCTGACCCATGACACTTGGATTAACTCTCGGTAGAATTTATGCCATAGAATACGAAATGATTGACCGCCTTCCATTTAGTCTTTTGCCTTCCTTTCCTCCTTGGCTTCAATGGAGCCATCAGAGAACACCTGCCGTTGTCACGGGTGTAGTCGGTGGCAGAGTGAGGGAGCTTTGTCTTCATGTCCTCGCAATATGACGCATGCACTCAGCTCTTCTAACCAGTCAAGTGTTTTAAGCCAGACGGTTACTTAAATAATCGCTTTCATTATTCGCCTTGTTGGTAGGAAGATGAATACATGAAGGGCTAACTGAGAGGCAATGGTTGGAATGTCTATAATTAGAGTGAGCAGCGTTATTAACCTCTGAGCACAAAGTTTTCCACTGCTTGGTATTTTGCTCCTTCTGCTTACCACTACGAGAAAATACTCCAATCAAATTATGACAGCGCAGAAACAGAGTATGTTGAGAGAATGAGGGGGTTTGAAGGTTGAAATGACACTGACTTTATAGACAACCCGAACAAGGCATCATTAGCGTGTACTCTATGCCACATCTCTCAAGACTGATAGTAAACATCTATCAATTTATTACTTGTACAGGTCCTGGCGACGTGTAACAATAAGGATAAACAGCGTTATGGTGGTAGGGCTTTCAAAAGAAATAACAAGCAGTTTTCGATAAATATCAGTCGGCAAGCAAGGCCATGCTCTGCTTCTGATAGGTATTGCATGCTAAACGGTGAGATATATCCTTAAGCTTTGCCTGCCTCCGAAGAAAGCCACCTGTGATTGGAAGGCATTGCAATTCAATGGGTGGTGCATCCAACATCTGGCATGCGCTTCACACAGTGAGTGAGGGGCAAGTGTGACAATGAGACAGGTAAAGTTGAAAATGTCAACTCTCTAATGGGCGCCTGTGCAAACAAAGTCGTATCAAGCACATGTATGAGTGTTGCACCCAAGCACTTCGTTTTGTCAATGGCAGGCGTATAGGAGCGCATGTGCATGTCACCGTATTTGATGCCGCTGCTTTTCTAGTCTTTTGGTAATCGTGTGGAAGGTAAGTTTCTTCATCAAGTCATTTGAAAACTAACTTTGCTTTAGTTTTTGATGGCTAGAGCGAGCAGTGGTGTGGAATCTCAAAGACGAGTCCAAAGAGGTTGACATACTATGCCTGCAGATGACAAGAGAAGAAATGTTGTTTGACTTTAACCACTCGATATGATTATAAGCATTTAAAGTAGCAAAATACTTTACATAAGGTTGATAAATCTTGGCAGCAGGTTCTATCACAACTGCGGCATAAAATTGGAATCAGTGCAACTCCAAGTGATCACATGAGAACTGGGAGGTCTACACAATGTCAGTCACTCGGTTTGGTTGCCTAAACACGAGTTCGTTGTGCAATACGAGCCCCATTTTGGACAATCTAACAGCAGTTCTGATACTTTAGAATCTTGGTCAATAAAGCTCACTAATTTGTGGAAGGGTAGATTAAGAGGAAAATAATCTTTGGGATGCCTCACAGACGCTGCGACACAGCACCAGCAAAGGGAAACCTGAAGCTGCATCAAAATGCTGTCGGCTGGCAAAAATCATTAGCAGCTTTCAGCCAACTTGAAAAAAATGAGAATTTTAAAATGACTACCAATTGGCCAAAAAATTCATATTTCATTCGACCAATGTATGTTATAGAAAAGAGAAGCTTACATATCAGACAAAGCAGGAATCTCAAATTCTCTTTCCTTCCCTCCTGCAAGGCATTGACGAGCAGCAAGAACCACGTGTGCCCAGGTTTCGTAACCGTTAGAACCTGTGCAACCAAAAGCATTACCTCACCGACAGACAACGGGAAGCAGCAGTGGTGGCGGAACCATCAGCTGTAGTGATTTCCTTCTCAAGTGCAGCAAAAACTACAACCATTTCGGTGGTAGCCTTGACCCATCACACCATCCGCGCCACTTAAAACAAAAAAGATTGCATGAAAGTGGCAATTTAGCGGGTAAGATATATCACTACAACAAGGGATTTGATAAACTAGACGCACGGTGAGAGAGACGATGTCAAAGACACGCTGACTGTGAACCTTTGTGCTTCGTCTGCGTAAACGCTGAATGCGATATAGGCGAAGGAGACCGAACTGTCGGATAGATCGCCAGCGATCTCCGGGTTCGTGCTCGCAACGACAGTGCTGCAGAGGCTGGAGGTGGCAGAAGAATGTGTGGATTCAATAATGCGGTGTCAATCACTGCCCTTGCCGCATCGCACTCCTTGTAGGCAAGAAAAGTAGGACCACAGCTAAGTGAAAATGAATGGCTAACGGAGTATGGAGGCGTTATAAGAGGGAAGGAAGTGAGCAGATAATATTTCACCATGACGTAGCACAGAGTAGTCACAAGATCAAAAGTAAGGACAACAGCCAAAAAATCAACCGAACATATTCATTTGCAAGTTATGCACCACCGAGGAATCAACGTCTGTCTAGAGCAGTAATAGATTTACTTCCCTACTTCTCCATGATTTTCACAAAGCAGAGAGCATCCGAGTGCTGCCATTGGGGTGTAGTAGCCTCGAATAAAGGTGAGTCAAACCAACAGCCCTGCACTTGATAAATGACAGTCGCAAAACTGTCAGTGGAGTGATATTGGCAGTTCTCGCAATGGTACTGCTTAACGTGCAGCATGATTTCACTTTACTTCTTCTCGTTCATCGCAGCGATTCAACTGTCATGTTGATGGCACTGGAAGATGTCATTCTTGCGATTTGTCAATTACCTGGTCACATGTTAGTCCTTTGTGATTGAATGCCGCATTACTAGCCTTGCTTTGTCATAATGCTCTATTCGGTGCATTTTAGCATGGAGAAAATTTTGTCTACACTAATGTACTAATTTGCCAAGAAAGGGAGCTATTTGGGTTCCAAAAACACCAGAGGATTTGTCATTAGTGCCATTTTGTTACTGTTTAACAAAATGGCAAATCTACTTTGAAACAAGTCACAAATATAAGATGCTGTTGCGTACAGTTTGTAAATGCAACTTTGCACTGCACATAATTGCGCATGAATGCTTCCGGATTTGAAGTTCGTCCCTTCCATCAGCACTGCTACTTATTACTTTGTAGTAGTGGTAGGGCCGTCGTAATCCGATGCTTGTTCAGCTGTTGTGATCACAGAGAAAATCACCCTTTTTTAGTTGGCACAAGGAGACACACTTCCATAAATTGACACCTTCTGATGAACAAAGCAAAAGGGGACAAATTCATTGAATTTTATAGCAGGTCGTTGATTATCAGATGCCATTTGCCCAAATCACTCCCATTTTCTAGCTAAACGAAGCCTTGTTAGCAGGGAAATGATTGCCCTCCTCACCAAATAACAAAAAAGGAATGTATTAACAAGCTTGACCACACTAACTGCAGTGGGTAGAAACTCTTGCTTTCAACATTGTCTCTAGCCAATACCGTCACGTGCAAACAAGCTTTGGATGTCAGACATGTCCAAGTTGCCACTGAGTCCACGCTCTGCACATAAACATTGAAACCAGGCTAATATGCAAAGCATCCATACATAACGCGCATCTCAAACGTGCAGGAGAGCAAATGGGTTGAGGAAGCCATTCATGGGAATGCCTACCACCTCGCGCCTGTCTGAGTGGTTTGTGGTACCAGTAAGGAGAACTCACCGTGCTATGCGCAAAGAATAGCAGAGAGGACTGTGCAATCCTTCGTAATCGCGTATCATGCTCCAACAAAGCATTGGTACTTTTAAGAACGATAGGTGGATACCGAGTGCAGAACAAAGTGAATTCACAAATAAGTAATGTATGGGGAGATAGATAAATAGCTGAATGGACACAAAATAGGGATATGAATAGGGAAAAGTCAACCAACAATCACACTACGAAATGAGGAAGAGAATGTGCATTTGGAAATCCAAGTTAATGATGGAAACAAATGCAAACATGGGCCCGACTTTCCTGCTTACAAGCGAGATAATTGATGAGCACTCCTGCAAATCCATAAAATCTCATTTCATTATTATGGAACTACAGTCTTTGGTTAGAACATAAAGCTTTAGACGTCTTGGAGGCACACACACACACAGTGGATTCAGTGGATTACATTCAGCAGATCCTTAAATTGTCACTCATATAGACCTGCGAATTTTCTCAAGGAAGCGTGCGGTGACTATTCCACACTCTAATGAACCTCGTCAACAGTTGAGGCCGGGACTAGCCAGTATCAAGCATGTGTGATGACCGGAGTTTCCCTCCAAAACCTCCAATCACACAGACACTGAGTGCTATTCATTCAGGTTCGATGTGAGCGACGGAAATGGTTACCCTAGAAACAAATTTTGCCCCCCCCCCCTGCTTGCAAATTCTTCATGTCAGTCGACCAAACGGTCGATTTGTCAATCCGTCACAAAGCACCGAACCATCACCAACTGTTTGGTTGCATCTTACTACTTGGGGTGCAGATAAGGAGCTAAAAATAAAGTGGTTCTACGTCAAATGACCTAACCCAACTATTCCCATCGTTCACGACTATTCAGACATGCCTTTCTTGTAAACACTGGAAGAGATGGATCGTTCAGTCTGTGCGCAACGCCTCCCACCCGCCTTGACACCAGTGACCACAACTTTTCCACACGATTTGAAGGGGAGCCCACTATTCTGAAAGGGTGAAATAACGTGAGGCTGCTACTGACTTGTTTCGAGTAGCACTTGTGTGAGCTGCTCACTACTACACGATCGATGGAACTCACCCACCCAGCGCAAAGATGCAAAAAGTTGCCAGATTTCTTCCATTGTGTCCAAAATGGGCATGGGGTTATTGGCAAAGCAAGCTTTTCCTAACTCACCCCGTCAAGGGTCGTGGGACCTGCAACCGTCCAGTTCGATTCACGTTACGGCCAAAAGATCCCTTACCAATCACTTAAACATTTAACGAAGAGGCGCAAAAGTTGACTGCCACTTGACCATTGCCATTAATAAGAGATTCAGTATGTCAGAATAGTGCGGAATCGAAGCACATTTGCACCTCAGGGGCCATGAGCCCCACCAAACACGGAAATCATAAATACCGATAGCTCTTTGTCCACGTAGTGCATTCAAACAAACGGCTTATGAAAAGTGATTTTGAGTTCGTGTAAATTACCACGTCTGTAAAAACCTATGGCCAGTAAAACGCCCAAAAACCAGGGAAGAGAATCTGCAAAACAAGTTGATAAAACTAATATTTTTGTGAATGAAGGTCATTTATTGGTGGCATAAATGTGTTGCAACCTCCAAATTCAGGAAACCCGCGTTAAATGCTAGCTTATGTCACATGCAATTGCGCGACTTTGGGATTTTCGTGTATGCATGTGAGTGTGTTAACGATCACCTTCCAGCTGTTGGTATTGAATACATTTTGCTGCCTGAGACAAGTAGTTGGGCTTGTCTTTGCATGCTGCCGATGGAGCAATGGATTTTAGACCCATAGCCACGCCAAAGCTTAATTACTGCTACTATAGTTGTCATGATGTCGCACCATTGACTGGAATATGACTTCGTTTTTGGCCAATATTTCCTCTACAGCTCATGGACACGCGGACATACGGAATTAGCTCACACCATGGGATATGAAGAGACTGATGATGCAGTACCCTTACCGAGGAGAGCGGGACATACGGCAGTGGACAATGCGAAGTGGACCACGGTATGTATCGCTGGCTTGTTGGATGATGGATGTTGGTGATGGGGCCACTTAATTGTATGGTCGTTGTACCTTTGCTGTGTGGTATGTTAAATACCTGTTAATGTATTTTGTCCGAGTGTGATGTCTTCTTTCGCCTCCGGGGAGGGAAAAAGCTGAGAAAACTGTAGCCTTTCAACTGCCTCGTTGGCGTAGCATTGAAACTCCCATCTAGCTGTCGACAGTGGTTTTAAACAAAGCAAAGTTGATAGGCACACATTGTGATCGAACGATATGATAAAAATATAAAGGTAGAAATTACCTGATAGGCTTTACTATAGGGTCAGATTGTTCAGAACGAATGCGAAGTGAAGATGTTAGCTACAGGAGTAGCAATTGTCATCTGGAGCCCAAAATGTGTAGCTAAAAGGCTAACAAAATAGTTGGCTGATAAACTTGACTTCCAAAGCTGTAAGTGGCCGAATTTTGGGAAATTATTCCTCGAATAGATCCTTGGAGTTGCATTGAGTATGATCTGGGGACATGCAAATGTGAACCATGAGAACTCAGAGTGAATTGATTAGTTTGGGCTACTCAAAATTGACTTGATTTTCCTTTGTATTACTTCATAGTGGAGAATTTTCGCCCCACAATGGGAGGATGGCGACGACCCTGGGAGCATCATGCTACCATGCTGATGGGTCGCGACGGCAAAGAAAGCGTAGCTGGTAAAAAGCAAGGATTTGAAACATGGAGAGTTATATGAGTTTTAAAACGGGAACGCTAAAGCTCAACAATAGATTTTCTGTTGTGGAATATAAATGGAAGGTAGGCGAGCAATTGCAGTGTGGGCGATAAATGTGAGGTGCTGTAGAGAAATTAGAATGCAGTAAATGTAAAGGGGAAGACCAAGGAATGGGGCTCAGAATAGAAGGGATGAAATATGGGGGTGCCAAAGATAACAATTTTCTTCGTGTTAGACTAGTTTACAATAGGGTTGAAGTGACCATCATCTGGGTAATAAGGTTAGTTGCGGAACAATGTTATTGACACATGACTGTAGACGATTCTTCCATTTCTACCACCGTTGCCATGCGAAGGTCAAATGTTTCTGGGCAACTTTTTATAAGCACAGGGTGGACATGCTATAAAACAGCCGAATTACTTACGACGAGTGTGTCTTGCACTCAGGAGAGCGGCCAAGTTGTCTTCCCGCCTTTTGCTCACAAAATACACTTGAAGAAAACATGTATTACTTATGCTTATGAACTGATATCCTCTACTTTTCGCAACCATGTCTATTGAAATACCTCATACTTGCACGCTTCAGTTCGGCATTTTGTATTGACTTACGTTTTTTTTCAGCAACTAAGGGCAACTCCGCCGTTTCTGTCTACTAATTATGAATTACAGGTCCTTTGCTCTATAATTATAGCACAAGAAAGAAACACGGCAGACTTAATGCTGTACTTGTGTCCTCACTACTCTGACAAGGAGAGTGCTTCGCTGTAGTGTCACTTCTTTCGCCCGAACTGGAAGATTGATGCACGTGGGAAGCCTGCAGGCTGAATCGTCGGTGAAGGAATACACCGTGAATAATCAGTGCCATGCAATGAAGCAGGCGGAAGTGGTACTGCCAACTGAATACGCATGATGATTATGGCAACTACTGCAATGGAACAAATGTTGCCTGTGCAGCTATATCAAGACTCTTTCCCAAAACAACCGCCTCAAATTGAGCTTCCTTTGATGCACTTCTACTGCTAAGCGCCGTGATACAGACAAGTTTGAATTGAGTGCTCGAAACTCCCCGTCAACCATTCATTGAGTTACATTTACCTCACGATATGCTTGCATCAATCCACATCTGCTAATTTGCTCACTTTGTCAAAAGTGACAATGACCGTCTGATCACTTCAAAATGATGAGTGAGGCGTTTGGCTCCCAATTGATCCAGCCTCCTGAGGACGGAAGAATGCTTCGCAGCTCAGATGATAGACAATGCTTTAGGCAAGTGCGAAGCCAACTCCGCTGGCAACGATGAGCTACGTGCCTTTTGCGCCTCCATGATGAGGGATACAGGAAGAATATTTATCAGCACGCTTTATACTACAAGCTTCGTGTGTTGTTTAAGGAACTCTACCTCCTCCTCAGTGAGGCTTCTCTCAAACCCAAAGCCAAATAAGAGGTGGTAGCATTCTCTTTGTACACCTCAGTCGGACTAATAGAGTTGCATCAAATGCTTGTTGTGGCGTGTCTCATGCCATTTCTAGCGACGAAGGCTAGACATTGAACATCTCGACCTGGCATGTCGAGATTTAACGCACCATCTTGTCAAGCTCACGATGGAGATTGGTTACAAATCCACCACAAGGGAATGCAGTATAGCCCATGAGTGAATGGTGAAGCTCAGTTAGTAGCACTCGGTTTCAGGTAGAAAATGATGGCATCAGCGTTCTATGTCATATTTTGGCTCTCCTATCACCGGCAACGAGCATTTTCGCTGTCCTAAAGCCCCCTACCGACCTGAGTTTCTGTCTTGAGTGATTATACAATAGTTCAAGGTAGCGTAGAACGAATGCAACGAGAGATTTTGCCTCTAGCGGAAAAAAAGTAAAGATTAGGACTGCTGCACCATCAGATGGAAGGCATTTTTTCTGAATTAGTGCCATCTAACTCTCCCTATCTAAGGTAATGAACGCCTTTGACAATACAGCTATTAGAAGACCCATTAATTTAATCAGGGAAGCTCATGAAGATTACCACTCCACCATACCTTCGCCCAAAATAGAATTTAAAATATGTTGAACGTGCCCAATTCATTCAGACCTCGCCGCTCCTTCCACATTCTCCAATTTGTCCACCCCCTAGTAGAAGGCCATCTCCAATTTTGTGTCGCGCATAGGACACTTGTGAACGGCTTAGATGTCTTTGGTGGCTACTCCACCAAAAGCCTCTCAAGGGTGCTGCTTCTCCTAGTCAATATCGTTAGCAATGAACAAGTCACCTTTTTGCTTTGGCACAACTTCCTCAGTTATGTCATATAAATTGGACGAATCTGACGGCTTTAGGGATATGCTCACAGACTGTCAACGGGTAGCCACATGAATGACCGTCCGCAAAAGATTTCTTAGCATTAGCAACTTTTATCGTGTAAGCCTACGATGCTGCAGTTAGCTGTGATTTTCTACCAACGCCTCTTTAACTAATAGGGCGTCCATCACAGGCGAACAAAATTACCGCTCAACCTATCTACAACCGAATCGGAAACCAGAACTTGTAAGGAGGAGAATCCATCTTACAATGGACTAAATTAGTACCTCCTAATCGCTCTTCACCCAAGATTGGATTCACACATTCACTCTCTAAGAACACCACACACCTTAAGTGGGGATCTAATGAGGTCTGTGTTAACACGCTTTGAGATTATGAGAAGCTGGTCCTACCTTTGCATCCTTCATCGCGTAGGGACCCAACTGAGTTCGGCCTACCACTTTTTGAACTGAAAATTGTTACAGGTTGTTGCACACTGTGATCAGCTGTCTCTGTGTGTATGACAGAATTTGGTTAGGCATCAAGTGTGTAATCCGAGTGCATAGTGAGTGTTTAGGGTGCGGAAATTTAGATAAAAATGCACATATCTGCCCTGCGTACACGAGTGTGCGAAGGAGTAAGCTGATGAGTGAGAACACGGGGCACGGCATTTGCATGCAGGCTAACAGTCTGCATAATTGGAAGGGTAGGAGAGGAAAGGAGGTGGACTGTAGTGCAATTCCGATTGTCGCGGGCTCCCTTGAGAAGACGTCTCCAAGGCAGTCAAGCGCCCTCAAAAGTGGAATTGCAACGATGCTTTGCACGCAACCCTTATGACTTACGTACTTGTGTCTGCGTGCCAACCGACGGTGCAATAATTAACGATGGCTTTACCGAATATCATTTGATGATCCATGAACAGCACGAAACGACATTGGCAGTTGCCGATTCAATAGCCCCTGTGTGTTTCATCCCATGATGATTGTTAGTCCATCCGTTAAAGGTTTTATTTAGTGCATTCTACTGTCTAGGATGCCACTTCACTTTGTGGTGGCTATCATAAATAAGGAAATAACGATTGGTTTTTTCAGAAAGTGAAACAGCAATGTGTTGCACATCCGAACCTCTCTTGGGCGATAATAATCGGCATACGAATCATTCAAACCATTTGTAGCTCAGCTTGCCTTGCCAGAAATTGCGGTAGAGGAGTGAAACCACTTACGGACTAAATAAACTGAAAGATAATGTCAAACAACGTGTACTGTTATTGAAGAATTGCTCATAGTGGTTAGCGGTCTTTTAGTGAAGTGGAAGTGGCTGATTGCCAACATGACCATCTCCTAGGTTGTTAAAGTCTGCAATGAAAGTAGAATTATGAGCTCAAGAAACGGAGGTATTGGGGGATGATAGTCTAGATAAGTAAAGTAGACAGCAACTTGTATGCACTCAAAAGAATGACGCACTTGTAGAAGCAGATCTAGCAGTAGTAGTGAAAACAGGAGTTGAAGTAGACACCGCTGTTGTAGTGATTGCAGAGGTCTTGGTATTTCCACCCGCGGAAGTGAATTCGCTCGTCGTTGCAATTTCAGGAGTCGGGGCGGTAAGCACAGAATTCGAAAAGGTTACCCTTGGCGATAAAGGGAAGAAAGCTCTTGTGTTTATGCCTCACATTGAAGACGATGAATTGGAATTTTTTGTTCGTTATGTGGAGCTCTGTTCATCTGCTCTAGTCGTACTAGCTTTCACGACGCATTCATTACCGGCGTTTGGTTACTAATCGCTCTTTACCATTGGGTAGTCCTGTTGTTCTCAGCTAAGGGCATCGCTTTGCACAAAGTAGAAACACTTTACGCGAAAAAACTTGGAATATCCTCTCACCACAACGTGCTACAAATGCTGGCACGTTGAAATACAAGCTCAGTGAGGCAAAAAAACTACTCATCAGAAAGCAGGCGTGAGGTCAAAGGTACAAAAATGGCAACAAATAGGTGCGAAGGGAGGAGAACAGTAGGCCAAATGTGTCGTGACAAGGTGGTGTGATGTGATGTGATAAGAGACGCGAGAATGTGGTTAAGTACATACCAAAGAGCACTAACTATCCTTCCTAATCTACCAAGTAAACATGCACTTATTTGCTCAAAGGTTCTACACGTATGCTGACTGGAGTATAGTATTAAAAACAAGTGTCTTACCGGTTGACTGGGCAAATTCTACATACATGATGGAAGGTGCCAACAAAATGAGGCAGAGATGGAGCAACATCCCAGGTTGAGGAAGAAGTTGCAATCACAACCCATGCATGGTGTGTTTAAAAGAATGTAGTCATTCATTTTAGCCTATGAGATGGCCTGTTCTCGGCCTGCAAAGCAAATGGTGCAGTTATGCATGCTATGGAAACAAAAACCTTGGGTCGTGCGACTGCTCATGGCTAGGACACAGGTGAGGTGACCTGTGATAGCAAAGAACTTGCGTTAACGAAACACGTAGTAGGTTAGATCATGCTCACCCAATGGTCTCCCTAAGACGTGGGACAGCCTCAAAGTCAAGCAGTCGAAAACGCTAAAATATGCTGGCTGAGTGACTCAACCGGACTTGGGCGCACACTCAGAGTGTCCCACTATCCAGCATCGAGGAAAAAGGGCACGCCACTACTTTCACCTTTAAGCCCGCCTGCCATACATTCTTTGTCTAACAGCGAGCTGGTTGGCAGGTCAATCGCATCGAGGTCAGCTTGTAATGCAAAAGGGAAGAAAAGGACAGCCAAAGGTCTCTTTTAATGGCTCTGTACTCTATTGCTTGCCTTGCGCACTGCTAGCAGAAGGGCGACAGTAGTGACTTGCACCCCTAAATATCTCTTGAATTCCGAGATAGGCACCATTGGTACATGGTTTGCACAGCCCTATTTCCTTTCCCACTCTCGGTACAACCGAAATGAATCGTTCTTCATTTATTGCGAGCAATTTGCACGTTTTGCACTCAACGATGCAGAAATTTGACCTTGGTGAATCAGACAAGGAATAGGCAGAGAAAAATGTTCATGTTGCTAGGATGGTAGCGCGATAAATGCTATCAGCATATGAGGCCACGCGAGATCGTAGACACCTGCCAGACAGGTACTTTAGCAGGGGTCGCAAACAAGTCAATTCTACACAAAGGTGTACTAATTTTATTGTTGAGCATCTTGTTCGGCCGACACCGAGGATGGCATTTGCCTTGGACAACTGAGTCAGGTGGCACATCACAAACGATTGGAGAATCTTGCGACAACGGAGCCACAGAACCAGAGAGCGAATCGAATGACTGCTTTAAGAAGAAAATTGGGTATACTGAGGAGGCGTGAATTCCTGGAGCAAAATTTGATTCTCATATATGCTCTCGCGATTGGTGATTTCCATAGGAAATGCGCTATGTCTGGAATATTTCTAATCGAGAAGCCATAATAGCACATGAGTCTGTCGGTAGAGCATTGTGGGCAGACCCATGGGGGATGTAAGGAAACATGGAACCTCTCAAGGAGGAACCTGTACTACTGAAGCATGTTGCTATACGTTTGGCCATTTAATTTAAATCATGTTCAGTTTAACATGGGATGCATTGTACTACGCTGGCTAATGAAATTCCCCCACTTCACTTTAGCAACGATGGGTTTCAAGAATCAGTTCACACTCAAATGTAGACCGCTTCAATAAACATTGCCTTTTTTAAAAACGTACATGGATTCAGGTGAAATAGAAGGTGTCATGGCGATTCGTTTCCTTCTGAAGCGGTGACCAAAGACGTCAGTGTAAAACAGTTACATTCAGAAAGACTTGCCACCGTAGTGCTAAGGCACTCGAGATCCAATGCACAAAATGGTCAGTAGGGATATAAAGGGTATGGTATACGCAAAGTTTTCTAAAGACTTTTGCATCTGCGCAGTTGTTTTAACAAATAGCGACTCACATGGGAAGCGTACCCTAAAGTTGGGACATTGAGAAACATGAGGCTTGCTGAAAGGGGTGATTGCATTGGCCTAGCATGTCACAAAATATATTCAGCCGTTTTAAGTTCACCAACTGTACTTTGATTCCAGATCAGAGGTCATAAAACCAACAGGTAAACACTAGCAAGTTAGCGTTAATTCCAGAGCTCCCTTTTGCCCAGCGATGGACCTCTTATTTACTCTTCACGTGGACAACAATCTGCAAGCAGATGTTGCTGTCCATGCAAGTACTAAAACGATGTTATTTTGAACCAGATTTATGCCTACTTGCCTTTCCAGATTGAATGATAGTTGAATACCAATAATCAAAGTATAAACACAACTTAGGTTTAAAACTGACATGATTTACTGGAACGTTGCCACGTCCATCCAAAATACAGTAGGCATTCAATGGCAAACTTTTATAGCATTGCTACATCTCGGATTTGAGCTTTACAACCTGAACTTGCCACGGGCCATTTGATGGCCCGTTAACTACATAATTACCATGGTGGTGATCGCAACTTCAATCGAATTTCATCATTTCCGCTATCAATATTTGAGCAAAGTTTTTCATGGGAATCAAGAATCCAGGTTAAATTTTCTGTTTCCCACCTTTCAGACCCGCTTGCTTGTGTGGTACACTATTTAATTTTTCCTTCTTGGTAGTAATGGCTTCCACTGCAAAGGACACGCGTCGCTCTGTAGTTAGCAGGCCGCACTAAGCAATAACATCACTGGCGAATGAAAATAAATGAATGAGGAGGCATAAATTATGCACGCTTTTTCAAAATGGAACTGTTTGCACCCAGGGAAAGCGCTCATGTATTAACGGTTTGAAATGTCCCGCCTTTCACGGATACTTGGGGATTACCGACCCACGACATCTCACTGGAGCTCACCATAACTTCCCTCCCTTAACCCTGTTTTTAAGCATGGGTGATAGACCTTCTAGTCAAAGCACATCATTTCAGCACTATCTTGGATGCAGTGCATAAGTAATGAAGCATCGCCAGCTAAAAGAAGGGCCATTGGTTCAGACTTTGGTCCTAAAATGACATTTTTAGACAATTTTTACCACCAAGAATGCATAGGGAAGCATTGCATTGTAGTTGTCATGTGGTTAGTTAAGCGAAATTGGGGGTGTTGATTAGCATTTTAGGGGAGACCTCGCCATCGAAATTGTGGTTTACTTCATTTTACTTTGAGCTGATAGATAAACTCTCTGAAGTAACGATGACCTTGGTGGGGTTACTGCAACACGATTAGGTATTAGCAAATTATTTCCAGTTTCCTCAATCTGTAAATAATCCTTCTTTGTCATCCACAAGGAACCACTTATGTGCCATATTTCTTCATTATTGCTGCAATCTCAAGTCCTTAAGAGAGGTGAAAAGCTAAAATAAGGCAGCGTAAGTTGAGTCTGTTGTGAGTTAACGCCAACAAAATAAGCAAAGCTGAAGTAAATTCAGCAATTCAGTCACGCTCTCCTCGTACTTCTTCTGGGTGATCACCAATTAAGCAGACATACTACCAGATATGTTAATGCATTATAACCAACCACTCGAGACCACGACCCACTAACGCCCCATGGCTCTGCAATGCAACTTTGGTTTCGTCTACCCATGGAGGACAAATCAAGTGATGTCTATTGTGGAGGGCAGGGCTTAACATCAGACCGCGATTGGCAACGAAACAGCGAAAAATTCAAAATTGTGGGCAAATACTAAAACAAAAATTTTCTTGATCTTGGGAAACCGACAAAATTAGAAGTCACTGTCACGCCTTACATTCGATAAGCTATTTTTACCAGACCGACATGTCATTAGAGCATTTGACTAGTTTCAATTGTCAATGGGTTCCATAGTGTTACGAACCGTGAAAGAAAGTTTCCGGTTCCCCTATTTCCTACAACTTCACCCTAGATTTAACCGCATCCTCATTACAAGAGCTCTAGTGCTCCAACTCAATCTTCTCTCTTACCTTCTCTCCCTCCTAATTTGCAAGCATGTGAATGGACGAAACAGGTCTCGTTGTTAACGCCATTTGCGAGTCACTGTCAATAGGCTCGATTTTGTTTTGCAGATATGCCCAGGTCAGTGGCAGTTAATGTGGTACTTCCCTATATCAACAAGTGCCACAAGTGTTGTAGTGCTCCAAGGAATCAAACGTCATTCTCTCCATTATTCCTTAAAATAGCCAAAATTGTATACTTATACCCAAAAACGGCGATGTTGTGTGGTAAATGCTCTTAAAATACTACTCAGCCATACACATTACCCAAGTCCTAATATCAGGCGTACACCATTCTCTCACGCATCAGTTGTGATTCAATTGCTTTTACAGTGGAAACCAATGTGTCTTCGGCTGCCCCAAAGTCGAAAAACGTGTTGCACTACGTTGCGTCACATACACCCACGTAGAACGCTTGGATGTTCTTGCACGAATTCACCGTCAGCACCACACTAGCCCCTCGGCGTTAATGGTGCTAACAGAGCAGATGGTCCTGCGATTGGTGCGAAATGTGCTTCTCTTCCCAGTGGCGGCTACAACTCTACTAGATTATCTAGTCATCGTAATGAGATTCAAAGTGAGGACTATAAAGCTGCTGGTAACAAGTATAACCGTGTCATTCAGACAACCACCGCTGTTCTCATTGAGTAGTCCTTCCTTCACTTTCACATCTTACAAGACATTACTTTAACCGTCAATACTACCACTATCAGTTAGGCATCTCTTCCATCCGCACCTGAGAGAAGTAGTGGTCTGACATGAAAGCAATCTGTCCCAAGCGTGCACACTCTGTACCTTTACACAAGAATTATTTTGCCAGAGCTTTTTGTCATAAGTTATGTACACTAAATAATTTCAGGAGTTTCAATTTTAGCCATCACCCTGCCTCCGGTGTTTTAGAATGACTTGATAGGAATAATGTAGGTAAATGATTTGGTGAGGCATGTTGGCAACAGGTCCACAAAGATAAGGGAATTGAAATATTTACAGATGTTAATGGGGCGGAGTGAGGTATGATAGTGTATTTGTTGTTGTATCAACAACTGCAAAGGAGGATTTTACATTGATTCTGCTGCGAAAAGGCCTTTATGCTCGAAATTCGATTATGCCGGTGTGTTCTACATTAAATGCCGAACTCAAGCAAAGCAAAAATGCACAAATGTTTTAGCAGTGGCTGCTTGGAATAGCTAACGCAAACTTTTATTCCTCAATGCGAGAGTATAGGTACTCGCGGACAACTTGAATATGTCTATGAAAGGTCATTTTGGATACGCATTCTTTCACATTTACTTCAAAAAGTGTACTGTGTGTTCAAGAGGGAAGACAAAGTTTCTTTTCATATATTAGCGGTTGCCATCCGCTTTGGTGGCTTAAGATGCCCAAAGGCTGGCTTATACCTAAGAAAATCAGGTTATCGCAAGGAAAAAAGCTCTTCATGGTGCGTCATTACGATCCTTGCTTTTGTTGCCTACTGCTCCAGTACGTGATCATTTCCTCTTCCATACTTTATTGCTTTTCAACTGTCACCATTGCGATAACCCAAAGTGTGCAACAAATAGTGCATACAAAGTGAGCCTCTTACCTAGCTGGTGTGCTTTGAATCTCAACGAATTAGTGTACCTGGAAACTAATGCACGAAATGGAACATTAGGCTGCAGTGCCATCATAAATAAAGGGGACGGACCGAAAGGGAAGATCAAGACTTAGCTGAAAGCCAATTGAATTGATAGCCAGGCTTGTTTTAAAAGCATAGCACGATAATAAAATAGGGTTTCTATTTCTATAGGCGCGAACTCTCCACAGCTATGGGGATCGCGAGTTGTTTCAAAGAAGTCGGGACCATCGGACCCCATGCATTACAAGTTTGACGGCGAATATGTGAGTTCAGCAATGTGGCTTAATGAGTACACACCAACTTGAGAGAATGTTTTTAGAATGAAGGGATTATTTTAGCAAATTTAGTGGCAGCATGTAGACAACTTACTATAAGAGAAAAGAGACCAGGGATAGGTCATGTTCGCCTACACACAGATGATTTTTCAAGGCTCTTTCCTTGTGCAATTCTTTATTTCAGAACGCGTACATTAATCACGGTTCACAAACGAGCAGGCTGTCAATTATTGGTGGCAAGTGCTTCATCAACGAGACGCGGGTTTGGGGAAGCCCTTGTAGGCAGGATGTGTGTACGTTAGTTCATTCCCTAATCTACGACCGTTGTCTGTCGAAAACACCCTAAGGAATTCACGTTTAATTCGTTTATCAGCGCCACAGTGTTCATTGGTTGGCATCAAAATACGCAGCGCTTGCCGTCGATTCTAATGGGATCTTTCGAACTGCGTGAAAGTGTTCAAATAACGCAAGCTGCTATACCGTATGCAAATCGCTTCATTCATCTACCTTGCCTCATAAAACGTCACGTCCTCAAGCACTCAGTTCGGAGAGGGAAGCAGTTTAGTTAAGTCACTTCCATCCCAGGACAGTGTATAAGAAATGAATTCTACGTTTAGTTCTAAGAGGAATCGCACTGAAGAGGGGGCATAAAACTGATACAAGATTTCAACGCCTTAGATGACGCCACCATCACCTTGGCTGACGTGACTGCGCAAGACAGCTTGATAATCACTGAAAAAGTGCCTCATCCAAGAATCTCCTCAACAACATTCTTTGTGCCGCAATGCAAATTCGGGCAACCCGCTCCAGGTACCTTGAAACCATGCCATACTATTGCCTTTACATAATGGGGAAGGGAGATGCTGAATTAAGGGTGTTTGGGAAGTAGTTTAAAATTTAAGTAACATCGCTACTTAGGGTTACTTGAAACAGTAAATTTGGCCTTGAATAATGCATGCAAGGCTCCACTTTGACGTTAAATACCACGTTTTTTTCTTCAAGCATTTATTAGCAAGTCTATTACATTTACAACTTCTGCACATCTGACAAATTTATATTATTCTAATACGTAAGTTGATAAGACCTGAGGTAAGCGGATTTTTATTTGCTCTACTGCTGCCCATGACAGATGAAGTTGACCTGAAGACGTCGTTTCCCCTCTCCCGATTTGTCAAAGATATGGAGGTGTTCACAGTTGATTTCGCCGTTCGAGGGGCGGAGAGTAAATCAAAGGTACGCCTGGTTTGCTTTCCAAGCTCGAGCCTTCAACTTTGACAAACTGCGTTAGAACTACCTCCCCTATTGCTATGACCCCTTCCAATGCAACACTGTGTATTCATATGCATGTGCACATGTTTGAAATAGGTGGTATTCGGCATCGACGGAACACCACGATGTACTTGGCATGGAACTCAACTCATTCACAAAGCCGGTAGTTTTTGTGGTGAGTCCGATTACTGCCTTTAGAGCTGATCATGATTGCTCCTCAAGTCATTGTATGTGGCAACACTCATGGACTATCTGAATTGTACCCCATTCCACTCTCGCCTCCAACTGATCCACATTACCCTCTTTCAATGTGCACTATTTCAGTCAACTTGATAAAGCATAGGGAAGCAGATCTGCGGATCTTTCGTGGAGTTTATATAAAGGTATCAAGGGCAACCCACAAAAGCTTCGCCTTCTCAGGCAATCGAACCGTTGTGGTTGTGTCCATCGACTATTCGCAAAGCGGTGCATATGACGAATTCATCTCCCAAAGTGATCCTACCTATCCTGCTAAAAACATGTCGACTTAATGTACTTCTCGAAAAATTGGCATGAGACATTGCAGATTGCAGAAGTGAATGCAAACACGCAAAATATTTTCAAAGTCGATGTTCCTGACACAGCATTACGAAGTGTTCCTGTCTTTAGGCATGTCACCGGAACTAGCGGAATGCAATCGTAAGTCAATCATTTTGTCCACCTCTCAATCAGCCACTTTTCTGAATCGTTAATGCTTCAAACTTGAACGACATTAGGCGAACAGTGGGCTCTTAAAACATTGTGACTAGCTTCTTAGGCTATTCACATTTCAATCATTCAACCACACTGTCATTGAATGCACACAGGAAATTATGTTCTATCGTTTCTTGATTAATGTGTTTTGAGTAATTTTATGATGGTGGTTCAACCATTTTAGTATCATCTAAGTGAGTTAATTGTTTCGCCTATTCCCACGTTGCAGGCTCTCCAACGACCTTCTCTCTCACTAGTAAGCTTCTTGTCTACAATGTGAGGCACATCCAACTTTATGAGCGTTTTATGGAAACTTTTAATGCGAATGAGTGTATCGACCCCAAATACCTCCCACAAAATAAGCATTTTTGCAAATATGAGGCAATGGGATGATCACTCGTGATTTGTGCTGTGCCAGTTTCATTCATTTTGACGACGTTCTTTCCACTGAGTCGCCCTATTCGCTCTAAACACATTTAGTGGACACCTTTATGAGGTCAAGGAGCAAGAATTTACTTGCAAATCCACTTCGCCCACTCAATGCGAATGAATTATCTAGCGTGCAACTTTCCCATTTTAGATGTCATTGTTTCGGTTTTGATAATGACAATATTGAGAAGCAACTAGCCGGAGGACTCAATGCGACAAACTCACGGAATCAAGGCTAAACTAACTTCTAATTAGTAAATATGCAGTTGTTCAAGTGCTCCATAGATCTTATTCCCGAAATTTCGACTAAAGTCTCTATATACCATAAATGCACACCGCATCAATGCCCACATAATTATGTTCCCCAAATTACGTCATGAATTAACAGAACTGCGTTTAACTTGAGCTTCCGTTTCTGGTGTGTTAGAGCTGATGGGAGATATGGGTCGCTAAAGGCAATTTGATTAGGGGATGCGTTCGTATGAAGCTTTTCGGTTTTTCGTTGAACGCAAGAGGGCAACATATTCTGAGGCATACTTCACTGCATGTATGAAGTTTCCTTACGACACACGGAAGTCAATCACAATCATCTGAAATGTTATGCAATCAAACAAATGTGCTTAAGCAAGTACCCTATTTCATACACATCTTCAATAAACATTGTGGGAACAAGCTGTGGCCCAAAATCTCTCTGCTTTCAAGCGAAGCAGAAAAAGATGCAGCAGTTATCAGGGTGTCAGAACACACCGATTTTCTGCAATGATGACAAGCCTACCCAACAGGCCAGTGATTGCAACACCAGTGAAATATACATCCTACTATTCCTCCGAACGATTCTACCATGATTAAGCAAGGGAAAGAAATGGAACTATGCCATGTTGAAGAATCTAGACATTAAATCACCCTACAAAAGATCTGTCATAGGATGTAGCTGTGTGTGGCGAGGTCGACTCAAACATTGATTAAACTTTTAGACATGAGATATCATTGCATTTGTTTATGGGCTCCTGGTCTACTAAAGCCATGTTTGATTGCCAGAGCCATCGATGAATGCTGAATGCTCAACGGTGTGGCACAAATTTTGCATAAGTGCTGACGCATTGCCTAGGCTATCATTCAGACTTATTTTCCGAACCTATGCAAGCCGTGACGGTTGGTAATCAGGTTACGGAATGGCTGAAGTCCCACACGCCTCATCAGAACCAGATGGTAACTTTGTCGGCGTCAAAATGACAACGTTTTCTAAGCAGTGTGAAGTGCGTGTGATGGCTTGGTTATCACTTCCAAAATTCTATAGAACAGTAAATTTCAAACTTGGCCTTGATGGCTCATGACATCATCGGTGAATTCACGAATGCCGAAACTGCAATACTCGCACAGGAAGATCTTGAAATTATCCACAGCATTTATTTAAGAATGGTGGGTGATTATTAGTGGATGTCCCCACGCCGATATATGCTTTTATCAGTTTCTTGGTGTTGACCTTGTGACTTAGTGTTTGGTTGTGTGAGCACTTGGGTGCATAACGAAGGGGTAGAATCTATGGGGAAAATCGCCTTTAATGCCGACAGCGTGTCTACCACCCGAATCCTTCATTCGCTTGAGAGTACGTGGTCGTACTCGCGTCTGCTGCTGGTTTGATTGCAGCGTCATAAGACATGAGTGGGTCACAGCCTCAATTGTTTATTTTTTGATGTGCGGGTTAGCAATAATTTGGTAGCACCTTAATTTTTGGCGCCCATCAAATTTATGACTCAATAGATCACAGGTTTAATCCACTGCATAAACGGCTAAGTCAGTAATGAGAAAATTAATGATTCCACAGCAAGTGCATAAATGGGAAGATCAAAATCAAACCATCTCTGCTTCTTTTCAGAGGGCTAGCTCGCACCCATCGGTGGGCATTGTTAATGGTGTTGGTCACTCAATAGCGAGACTAGATCCTTGGAAAGGCTTCATGGATGCTATTGAGGCAAAATTAATTTTTGCTTACTTTAATGCAAATCCAAAACCCACTTGGCTGCTGCTACGAGGAGTTTGGAAAAGAAGTCAAAGTTGTGCAACTTTCGTAAAGCTAACTGTGCACTCTTACAGACATCACTTAATCAACGATTCTGATTCGTCAGCAAAACCGCTCAACGGGATTTACTCAAAAATTGTGTTGCGTCCTCCTTTCAAAATAACTTGGTCTCTCACATTAGCTTTGTTAGACACGTAAATACCCACCTCTAGGTCAGCCGAAATAAGGATTTGTTCTTTTTCCTACTTGTTGAATAGAAACTACTTTCGCTTGCACGCAGATGAGAACATCCTTCTGATCAATTTGCTTGCCTCCAAATAAGACTTGTAATACCTTACTACATGCATTAGCTCAACATCGCATGTAGCATTTTGGAAAACACAACCACAATATTAAACTCAAAATTGACGTATGATTCTCTGTTTCACGCCAAATTTTCCCTTAGACAAACACAAACAATAGCGTTTAGTTCAGACAGATGGTTTGGAATTAATTGTCAGATGCTTTAACACGCTTCTCACATTTTCCTCATTTTTATAATTTGGGGAATATCTCTAGGCTGGACACAATACTTAATAGTTCTTTCACTAAATTTCCGCTGTAAACTTCCACCTCTTTTGCACAAGTTCAACAGTATCCTTTTAAACGTTGTCGTTTGACAGAACAAGCCTTCTTGTGCACAAAAACCGTCAGTTCCGTTTGTAGAACACCGCAGAGAATGAAGCTATTAGGGACCAGCATTTACTGTTTATGAATGCTTGAGGACAAATACGTAGACTCGTTGAAGATGGGGCCTGTTGACATGGTGGCACTATAATCTTGGTCTATTCTGAAGCTAAGGACACCGGAGAAGTTGGTTTCGCTTATTATTAATGCATACCAAATTCGCGCAGAATTGAGGTTTACGCGGACGCAATGGGCGGATACCTGAACAATGCCGGGGAAATTTACTTTTCTCTCAAAATCTGAGGTACCTTAGATAAGGATTTTCCAATAAGGCGGTGTCTTGTCCTCGTGTGTTTGCCTAGAACGATAGAGAGTGACTGCGTCTATCAAAATCTTGCTGAGAGTAAAGCGTCTTTAACGCTGTGGGTTGAATGCCAAGCCTCTTTTGCAGCAGCTACTTATACGTCTCGTGAAAATGCGTTTCAAACCAGCCTTTTGGTCAGCAGGCAATAGCTACTCAGCTGAACCAGACTTCAGATCATGGGTTGCACTTCCACCGCTTCATTACACACCTTAACTCAAGGAATCCGCTATGACTTCCTCAGATCCAAATATTGGCTGCGTTCCTTCAGACTTGATGTTGTACTCCAGTCCTCATTGTCTGTACAAATTTTAGCACCACCGCAGTTTTGAGCACCACGTCGAAGAGGAGCATTGGGTTAAGTAGGAAGTGTTGCCTGCGTTGCAGATTGGAAGCATACGCATAAGATGACTATGTTGTCATGCTTTTGACAGAATTCATGTAATGGACCTAGATCACCATTGCAAATCCTTTTATCGTTCACTTGCAAGTTGATCGTTAAGATGCAAAATGGTCTCGTTTTGAGTGCATGCAAAACGATTCTCTTTAAAAATTGGTTCGATTTATGTGCGAAAGATGTTGTGCATTTCCTTCGAAATTTTACCCATCTTCTGCGCCACAGAGATTTGGCTAACAAAGCTATTCTTCCTTTTGCTGAATTTCATTAGAAAACAATACAATGCTTTAATTTGCATAATTTGACAAATTTTTTGTACTGTGAGAATTCAAGCAACAATCCTCTTTTTGCGGCCATCATGTCCACCAACCATTCACGGCTTTGCTTAACTTCAACTTAGTTTGGACCACATGTGATGGTCTTGTTTGCCAGTCAGGCTTCGATCCTCAGAGGCTTTGCATATTTTTCCGATAATGACGGGTATAAGTTGACATGAAGTTGATTTCACTGTTTAGGTCTGTTTTCGAAAAACTCGTTTCCCTATCGAGCTCTATAATATATTTTAAGTTTCATAGGTAAATGCATTTGACAAAGGACTCATAACGCTGGTGACGCCGATGCAAGTAGTGGAGATAAGAGTAAAATTTTAATTATAAAATGCCACAAATGCAGAAGCTGGCTTGCTTTTTTAATGCAAGACCTCATAGAACTAGTATCGCAATTTTCACATGAGAAATCTTGTGCTGCACTGTCAAAAATGTCATTCTTGCGCTCTTCACTTCACCGTCTGCCGTCTCCATGCCCCACTGAGTTGTATAGCAACTTGTTCACAGAAATTGGTCCATGTCGAACGATGTAAAATATGCGTCAAAGTAGTTAACCCAACCACGGCTCTACTAGAAGGTAAACATTGTCTAAACGGGAGGATGAAATACGTCATTGTCATGCGAATACGGAAGCCTTTTCTACAAACAAGGGTGATTCCAAGTATTTCCTACCAAATGTTGGTGGTGCTGGGTTGGGAAATAATCTGGGTGCGACAGAGGCAACCAGCAATGCTGCCAATAATTTTTGCAAGTCTTTTGCAACATTGTGGTAATGACAGCCTAACCCATATATTCGCTCTGACTTAGAGAACAGACTAAATGAATGGTCTCTCTGTCGACCTTTTTATTCAGATGAATCCTCATTACTGAAAGTAAAAACCAAATATCGTTTCTGGAGCTAACTTCCCACTTAATTTTTGTTTCTACGATATTGAAGTCAGCGGAAGAAGCGACAACTGCTAGTCCCAGCAATGTAGGTGAATGTTCCCAATTTTACGACAGAAGGATGAATGTTTTATTCTCAACGCTCTGCTTGCGCAATTCCATTGCAGCAAATCACAACTAAAGCACTTACTCACTGCATCAAAGCACACAAGAAACTCCCAATTTTAAGGTCAACTGAATTCGTCTTAGTGCATGGCATCTAGGTGTACGGACCTGCGTGATTCGCTTCAAAGAGACACCATCGTTAGTGACGGCATCTGAAGTGATGGGTAGAAGTAATGGTCTGACTACGAGTAGTTGGCTTCCCCTTCCTGTTGATGAGGCGCACACATATGGGATGATTTGGCTTCGAATTAGCCGGCGTATGAGAGGTAGGATGGCTGCCACCCTTTCAAAGCCTACTCAGCCAGTTTGATCGAAATGCATACACCATGGACTCAAGGTTTATTAACAGTTCCACGTTGTGGGAATCTGACTGTGATAATTAGAAGACAGGAATGATGTACCGACTGGTTTGCATCTGCATCAAACGGTGGGTGTAAGAGTCGCAGGAGTTGGACAGATGAAGTCCAGCTTTTAATCATGAGTTGACAGATGACTGACGAAAGGCCACGCAATTCAATAACATGTTCTGCAACTCTTTTATGCTATTTGTCGACGGAAGTGCTTGCAGTATTATTTGACTTCCACAATCACATCGCTTATTAATTCGCCAACATTGATCCACATTTTGCCCATGCGATTCACATCTGTAAGATGCAATGCAATTCGTCTTTATGTGACCACGTTTGCCTGGAGTTTGATGCACTGCAAACAAAACCAATTACTATGTATCCCTTGTAGAAAGCGAAATAACTGCACACGAGATCAATGTGCATGATGCGATCGGCTGTATTTGATTAGTCAAAATAAGGCGGGTTCCAGCAACCCGATGGATCAACTTACTTGAGTGAGCATGAGCTAGCTGTAAACTTTGCCCTTAGATCAAATATGATTAGTTTAAGCTCAGGACTCTTGTAGGCAAATCTCACCATTGCTGCTCCATCATCCTCCCCCAACGATGCATCTGTGTCCGCATCTCCGTCTCAGCTGTTGTTGATGTTGGATGCTATGATGTAGAAAATACACCTGTTTGAGTGGTATACATTATGAGCCAGGCCTACTCTAATCTCCTGGAAACCTGATTTGTGCTCCTAATGTGACGGCTACTCGACGTCTGTTTTGACACCGCTTGCAGATTCGTTTGCCTTCAAATGTCTCCAAGAATGTAGAAAGCTTGAATTAGGGAATCGACCAATAATTAAACGGAAGACTGGATACGGAATAAATGGACAGAAATGTTAGTATAAGAGTGGCTGAAATGACTAGATAATTAAGTTTTGGATTTTTTAGGCAATTAACGAACTGTTGACCAACTTGAAAAAGGAGACATGCAGGAACTTTTATCGTTTCACACAAGCAGAGATGCTTTGTGAAATCAAGACCACTACCACCATCTTAGAATCGATCACCGTGGTCATGGTAATTTGTTTAAAGCTTTCGAAAAGTCGGAATTCCACACCCATTCTTCAAGGTTAGCAAGCGATTGCTTGCTCTTATTTTTCACTGAAGTCAACAACGGGTGTAAGAACTAAGCTAGGGAAGGGAAGCATCATGAATCCTATTCCTGTACGAAAACCTACACTTTCAACTGCGTGAATAACGACAAATTCACACTTTTGAATCCACCGACGCGCCAGAGGCCAAAACGAGGCACAGGGAACTACATGCCACAAATGCTGTTTTATTTGCAAACTCCGCCCAACAGATTCGTCCTTACTTTTAGTATGAAAGACTGATCTTAGCGTTTCCTAGTCTCAATTTTTTGTCGTTTTTAAACACCTTTTGCAGAACCTCAATCGCTGCCTAAAAATCATCTGGAAGAGTTTAATTTCGCGTGACGAAGTAGAAAAATCCGAACATTTTTGAAAAGAACTCACACCCACCAAGGTTAGCGAACTGAACTATACTGTAAAAAGCGGCCAGGCCAAAATTGACATTGGCGATAATAGCATTTGATTAAATTAGATAACAGAATTCAAATATTCCATCACAGGCAACACAGAAACTATGAATACAGCAAGCCTACAACCCCATAGCCACATTTTCATGCCAATCTATACTTCTGGACACTTACAAATTATGCAAATAACATTCTCTCCACAATGAATCTTTACATACCTGTTTCCTTTAATGTAGGAAGCAAGTCAAGCGCAGCAATGGCTACCGCCTCAAACCCCAAATTTTTAGCATGTCGCTGGATTACTCGAAGAAGATAAGGAGGTATAATAAAGTATCCGGGTAAAGCTGTCATTCATTTGCAAACATACCGATTGCGTTCAAATACACAGCTAATTTCAGTGCTACCACGGCCCGGTGTACGAGTGCCTCGCAACTAGTCCATGGCCCTTTGCTGCGGAGCCATTTGTTGTCCACCTCCATTATCGTGAGGGAGAGTTAGACGGTTCTGAAAAACCGATGCTATTATTCTCGTTGAGTGACTTGTTAATTTTAAGGGATAAAATATCGACTAGTGGGGTCTGGTCTATAGGAAACATTAAAAATCTGCCGAGCTTTGCATTCGTTTCCAGTACTTTCTCGAAAGAGCTTATATATATAAGTGCCCATTTATCCAAATGCGCAAGCACTCATTTGCCAAGTCAAGCACGAAGGAAAAGATAGTTACTGTTAAGGCTTATATATTTCTAAATGCAGTGCAAAATTTGCACTAATTCTTTATGCTACACAGTGGCTCGTGCGAGTAATTAAGATTATTCAGGCAATGGTGTGAATGTCTTAATTTAATAACAGCGAATTTGACAGCCAAGTCCTGATTTGTTGCCCCCCAGGTGACAACGAATCTCATTTTGCTAATTGCTACTATTCATTTTTATGCGTTAATGCTTTTGATGTACGCATTTTTAACAGCATTTTGCTTTTGCTTTATGCCCTTAAGTATTTTTATAAATGGTACACAGCAAAGGTTTGCTTGTTCAAGTTGTTATATGCGCGTCGATCCAACTACTTATTAACTTCCACGGCAATGGTTGAAACCTCGGCCCTTAGCTGTGTGGACCTATTCTTAATGCAGCGCTTCCATTTCTGCTTCGATATGAGTTGGTAGCCGATTCTAATCCAGAAACAAAGGAATGGGATCTGGGAGACCTAGATACTGTTTTTCCGAGAGGCCGTAGTGTGATTTAATGCCTTGAGGTTAACTAATCTGACTTCCCAAATGTAATTTAGGCTAAGTTTGTTTTAGTGGGACTATGGAAGGATAATTAAAAATGAATTATAGCCAATGCACTTGTAAAACTGAAACTTGTTCTGCAGCCAGTCGCACCATGCGTAGCGATTTGGTAAACATAAAGTGATTTGACAGATGTGTTTGTTTATTGCATTTTTATTTCTTTATCGTGGATTGCTTGAGACTGCAAAATAGATAGAACATCTACTGACCTACTATTTTCGACTTCTAAAAGTATGGGCAAAATGTAACAGGCTTTGATTAGGTAAATTGTGGTGCGAAGGGAAAGCAAACGCAGTAGGAGATGAGCAGACACAATGAAGGAGGCCGATGAAACGTGGAAAGCGAAGAAGAATTAAAAGAAGCACGTTTTGCTTCATGATTTGTGGAGATGTTTTGATTCTGTTGGGTTGCAGTTAATTGTTGGCGGCACAGGTAATGAGTGCATTATGAAGTGAAGTTCCAGCTATTGGAGGTATCTTGAATCCTTGCAAAAGGTGGCATGCCATCACTTAGGCTTGAGAAGGTGCAGAATGTGTAACTTATTTGATGGATGAGTGGGTGATTGTGAGGAAGAGGGTGTTTTTGAAAAGAAGGCAAGATGCCCCTAACCATTGTGTACACGGATATGCATGCCAAGTAGGCGAAAGGGAGGGGAGGTTGTATGTTGCTTGATTAATCCTGTAATGCCACTTCCTTTGCAGGATGGCTCGAAATATTGTTGCATTGTCATTTCAGCACGTGGTACTGTCAAGTAGACTTGGTAGCTAGTGTCACTATTGGGCAACTGTGTTAAGTTGGATGACATGCTAAGAGAAATGGCCAAGCGAGAAGGAGAACGTGATAGGAGATCTGCCTGTTGAAAGCCTTTCTATAACACCTGTTGGTGTGCTGCCCTATCAATTGCCTCGTTGCCATGTTATTGAAACTAGCCTCCAGTTGCCGATAGTGATTTTTAACGAAGTGAGGCTGATTGATGCACATTGTGATAAAATATGCGATGTAAATATTAAAGCAGGAATAACATGGAGCACTTTTCTATTTGGTCGGACTTGTCGGAACGAAAGTGAAGGCACAAGCTATAAGCGTAATATTTATTTTTGGAGCCTAAAATTTACATGCCAAGGCTAACAGGAAATTCCACTATAAAATTTTTAAAAAATAAATACGTGGCTCTGCATTGTAGCATAATCTCGAGACATGTAAATGTAGGCCACAAGGACTTAGGGCAAGCCAACTCCTTCAAGCAATTTTGCAATTACTTGATGTTGTTTTGCATTGCTGATGGGTAGCGATGGCAAAGAAAGTGAAGTTAGTAAAGTGCAAACTGCGAAAATATGAAGAGCAATAAATAAGCTTTAAAGCTGGAACCCGTAAGCACAACAATAAATTCCCTGTTGTGGAATAGATCAGGAAAGCAGGTGATTAATTGCGGTAGGAGTAATAGGTGTGAAGTGATGTAGAGGAATCAGAATGCGACGAAGAAGAGAAAGGGCAAAGCTCGTGTTTGCAAAATACAAGTAGTTTGGTTGTTTTAAGCAGAAACAAGAGGACTGAAATGGCTACTGTCGGAATAGTAGTAGAATGTGATTGCCATATAACATTGTAGGGCTAAAGGGGAACAATGAAGTTTTTATTGTCCTACTGGCAGGTAGTTTGAAATGCTAGAATGGAGGAAAGAGGGAACATAAATGTGGCAGGGGGTTAAGCGGCATGGTTGTGCACTCCAGAGCCATCATCGTCGTTCTGCTTTTCTGATTAATCTAGAATTGTAATAATTTGCTGCCACACTGACACTCGGTTTCCGTTGCGGCCACTCAATTTGTCAGTTATTACCGCTAGCTTGGATTTTTTGGTTCCTGTCAACGATGCGTGAGGTAGTTCTTCCGCACGATGCTGTCATTTTAAGCCTTCTGGGTGTGAATTGTGTGCATTTAGTGGCAAGGAAGGATAATTCAAATGCGCAGCCTTCTCTTTAGCCACTTGAGGCTGGATGAACGTCAGGCTCTCTGAAGAGTACATTTGGGCGGGAACCGCTAAGGTGGAACCCGGAAAGCGCTAGGCTCCTTGTTCTCAGGTTGTGGTCCACAACTTATTGGTACAGTCTTTGGGTGGTGATAGGCTTCAGTGCTAGCAGAAGTAGCTCTTGTTTAAAATACTTACACTCTGCACTTACTGGGTAGGAAGTCTATAAATGATAATTCAACTGGAATTGCAGCAAAACGCTTTTAGATACTGATCCTTACATAGCTCGTACAGATTGGCATGAGATCTTGGATTGCAGTTTTATTGCTCAATGTTAAAAGTAGTCTCTCTGCAAGATAGTTATCCTCTCCATTCGTCTGCTGTGTAATGAGCATGTTTTCCGAAAGGACTGAACTGCGTGCAAATGCGGTATTTCACGTTTGGTTGCCGACCACTTCAATTCTAAAGCTGCTTGGCATCATGTTTTCCTGGTTGTTTCCTTCTACAAATGTGCAAGGCCCTTCCATTTGGTGATGGTTATCCCTTACTCCCTGATGCAATGCAGTAAATAGCCCTGTCTATACACGCTGTGATCGTTAAGCGCATGCATGCGACCTTTTATTTGTTAGGGATTCATTAGCTACTTGCAGGCGTTTTGGCATCGTCGTTGCGTCATAGCTTTGGCGTTGCGTTCTCAATGTATTTTCCATCACCGACGAAGTCAACATCACACCATGCAGGCATCCCCGAAGCATATTATAAGAGCTTCCGCTTTTTAAATGCCTATGACCATCAGCATTTGAATGAGAGGTGCCACGATCCTTGTAGCTTTAGGAACAAGAGCTCCATCAACTGGAAGACCTCACAGACAATGTAAGTCAATTGAAGAGGATAATTAGGCCTTTTGTCGGTCTATTGGACTGTGATGAGTTTTGTGTTGGTGGAGATTTCGTACAGCTAGCCTTGCTTGATGTTCAGATGCTCTACTTCTTGACTATTACGAGGTTGATCCAAAGCTAAAAATGACATGATACTTGGGCAAAGTGCGCACAGTTGCTACGCAGTTGAGCTTGCTGCAATTATTGACACAGCGTAAATAAAGGATGTGGTTAATATACGATGAATAAAAACGAGCAAAGTAGGACGCGGAGTAGACAGAGGGTGAAGAAGTTTATGAAACAGAGGCAAACTGGGGTATCGTAAAGAGAACGACTACGAAGCAGATTTGTGCAACAGAGCTAATGCTAGAAAGGCACCAATTGTAAGAAGAAGAGGAGGAGAATACCAAAAGAGAAGAAATTCAGTAATTGGGTGAGGCTTTTGCAAATGAGCACAAATCAGAGAGTGTTAATGGAAGGGCATGCTGATGACAGCTGTTTGATATAATTGCTGCGAATCTTGGTGAACCACGAACGTGCTAGCGGATGGACACATGCATGGGTGCATGGATGGCGTATGGTAGCCACGATGATGCATTAAGCTATTACATAGTAAGTTGCGAATGAAGTTACGGGATAATTATCCTGTGACAGCAAAGCAAAGGACATAAAGTAATCTGTAAGCAGATGGGATCAACAATCTTGGTGGCTAAAATCGGATCTGCGCAAACCGTCAATGACCTGGTTAGAAAAGAGATCAGCTTTACACCAGATCTGGAGCTTTGCTTTATTTAATGGAACGTGCTACTCAGAGAAATCGGATCGAAAGTGCTCATGATTTGCAATAATAAAATTACAAATTAAAAATAACCGATGATTTGAAGGCTGCACCTACATTAGAGTGAGACGGAGATGGCAGGACGGGATGACGACCGTTGTCATCGCATTACAACTATGGGAGACACTGCAGTGGAAGAAGAAAAAGAGGTGAGTGAATGGATGAGAAACATCAATAAATAGATGAGAAGAGCGACTTTTAGGGCAATTGATAGAAAGCGAAAACCCAATTGTGCAAACTCCTGCTGTTGCTGGCGGTTCCGGCTATTTTGGTCGAAATTCACACGTGTCCTCCACTTTAGAGTGTTAGGGGTGGGCAGCTATTTTCTGGCAGGTTCCACAGCTTGTTTTGTCAAGATAACAAGTTCTTTTTTTTCATACTTTATACTTTAGATGAATGGTGCTGATTCCTCCATGACTTTCAATGCATTGTTTGTTTGTTCCGTTCTCTCACCTCTAACTCCTTTCCTACCTCCATCCCTGCCCTACTTCTTCTGCCTTCTTGCTCTTATTTAATGCAAATAACACATTAAAGGAGTTTCCACTTAGCTACGCTATTTAGTGCTGCCCTATCTTTGCAGCTGCGTTGGCACACCATGCAGATTTTCGAAATCAGCTTTATTGAGGAGTGTTCTCAGGAAGCAATGCAAATGTTACAACTATTGCTTTAGCCTACTGTAGCGGTAGGATACAAAATTTTGTCTTGTGAGCTGGATCCGTGTAATTTTGTTTGTGAGGCAGCATTGTGACACTTAACATTATTGCACTACAAAGCGGTAGAGCAATACCGACCAGTTCAGCCATTTTGCAGAACGCAATGGCATGGCGTCAAGCTGGAGCAAGTAATCAATGACCAAAAAGATTAATTTTTGGAGTTATGGCAATGGACACATGTATAATTCCCTGGAAGGTGACGCTACCCAGCTGTCATAAAACACCCTCGCTCCCATCACCTTCATCGAGCACTTCGCTCTCACCCACATTCGCGGCTACTTCTTCAACCTCGTAAAGGCCTGACATATGGGAGGAATCTGTTTTTAGCCTCGACGCAGCCCAGCCAATTGTTTCGCAAATGCAGAGCTCCCATTGGGTCATTCATAGTCTTCTCGATGAGTTTATGCTGTCGTGCGAGCTAAATATTTAATCTCTAACGTGGTCGGATAAACAGACTCAGTTTATCCTGCTATAGCGTAGCTAATCATGCGACTGAACCATAATATAGTTACATGTTAATTAAAGGAATCCGCTCCAAATTACCTCTATGAATTTGTTTGTTATTCCAAAGTAACATTTCAAATGTTGAATGGAGCATTAATAGTGTTTTTGATGTCCTGCCTTCTAAGTTTGATGTCACAGCCACGCACTAGCTCGACCCTCTTGACTTCGGTTCCACCGCGTACCAACAGCATTTCAAATATCACTTAATAAATCATGCTTAGACCCTTAGGAGGACCGCATATTTTACCTTGATAAAGTTCGGCTTTGCACTTTTCTCTTCACACCTAGTAAAATAAAATGAATGGGAATTTACAACCGATTTGATGCTTGGGATCAGAATGTTCTGCCTGAAGCTGATAAAACAGAAACAATTGGTGTCAGTTTGCTCCTATCCACAAGACTCCTCTAGGGTATAGCAGAATTCCAGAGGTGTGGTGGTTGCTAACACTTGACAGACTTGCATACGTAAATCGTGGAACGCCAGCTTTTGTCACTACCATCAGGCAACCATGTTTTAATGTTGCAGAAGCAAGTCTCCTCCAAACTTTACTCTGCGGACGATTTTAGCACCGCACAATATATTTGCATCCTTTTTTATAGCTGCCCAAGAAGGAAAGGTAATGTTTGAGAGGAAATTACAAGGAGATGCATTTATTTGCAGTTGAAGAAGCGCAATCTAGAATACTCCTGGTGACGACGACAACTTTGTCATCTGACATTGCAATCTTCGCAACTAACTGTTACCATATCGCAAATGATCATTTGTGTGCAAACTCGATGGGACTGGAATGCAAACTTACAAACCTACTTACAAATTGTTGGAAGGAATATGATGTTGCCCCCTGCTCATTGCATCTCGACTAGTTCAAACGCAATTTTTAATAAATAATCTTGCAATGTTTGTGGTGCAAAGTCCCTGTAGGGCACCAATAAATATTTATTGAATTATAAAGAGGATGGAAAAGCTACTGCACAATAGGGTTAGGGTTTGTTCAATTCTTTGTAACGTTCAGGAAGTGAGACTTATAATAACTGTTTGGTAGGAAATCGGTATCAACACCTGGGTATCACATGGGTACACATTATGACCTTAAAGAAACATGGCAATTAGGATGGTGGGAATAAGTTTTAGTAGTTGTCTCTATTGCAAATTTCTGGGAGGATTTGGTGTTTTAAATCAAGTTGTACATAATTTTGCTATAGTCTTGCAACCGCAATAATGCAAGGTGTTGTAGATGCCTCCTCCATTTTCAGACCCGTGTTTTTCCAGATATCCTCCATAAGCGGCCCATTTTACATCAGCACGTGTAGTACCTATTTTCTTTAAATGAGCTTTGTAGGTGAGAGGCCAAAGGACAATTTTCAACCTGGTCATGAACGGTCGTGGTTCCTCTCATAAGTCAGAGGCTCGCTCCGGTCATAATAAAGATGTCCCGGAACACCTAGCCTCCTAATAGCAGGGAAAGAAGAAGGGAAGAGGAGGAAATGGCAGATCCCTCTACAGCAGGTTCCGCTGCGTGGTTAATTTTGAAAAGGATATTGAAGATGCAAGAGGGCAGACCTACGCACTAAGAGAGCGCTCCAGATAAACCATTTTGGTGGCGGCTATTTTAGCTCACACCAAAAGTCGTGAAAATAGAACTGAATCCAGGTTTTCAAGCAGTGAAATTAAACTGCGTTTCTACTTCAGCATCGTGCAATTCGAAATGACGTAGCAGTGAGACAATAGGGCAACCGTTTTAGTGAAATTCCGCATCTTGGACTAATTACCCAGATTTTGCATTCCTTGAACGAGTGCCTCAGAGTGGATGTCGTTCCGGTCTTACGCTACAGTTACGATATGTCCTGTGTTCTTCTACGGAAAAAGAAAAAATTGATTAAACATTTCAATCAAGACAGAGAGAAGAGATATTAGACAACTTAAGTTGAGACAAAATCGCTTATTTCGGTTAAGCAGTGTGTTGAAGTGCTCCAGATCATGGCAAATCAGGTATCTAGCTCCCACCTGATCCGATACCATCCATCCACTTAGACAAACCACGTTGACTACAAGAGCTACAACAGATTTTACACCAGTGAATTGTGGAAGAACCAGTGGTCAATTCAGTGCGATTCTGCCTTGTCAAATAACAAAATAAATTAATATACGAAGATTGTGACAGGTAGTTCACATCAGGAATGGGCAGAACTCATTTCAAGCTTCCCACATTTTCATAAATGCGACTGGTCCCATTTAGTTCAGCCCGACTGTCACGACGACTAGCACATCACGCTTTGACCTTGACGCTATCTTGCCCTCGACACTTCCAGTAAGACTAGCTGCAGGCCTGTGTACTCCGAAGACCACACTTTCAACAATTAGTTGGCCGTCACACTAGACTCCAGGGTGATAGGTGCCGGTGGTACATTGTGAAACATGACTGCTTTTGCTGCCGCTTCAAAGGCATACTCCTTCTTGGGTCGACGGGTCATTTGCGGAAGAACACCTGCTATCAACAATGAAATCTGCAGACCAACAATAGATTGACCACCAAATCCAGCATGCATAACTTAAACTAAGCACTTAACTCAAAAAGGTGCCATGCTTCTGGGTATTTTAAACTTTATTCGCAAATTACCTAACTGCATAAGCAATCTTTAAAAAACACAGAAAAGTCAAGGAGTACTGTATAAGTTACAAGCGAAATCTATTAAATGGACCAGTTGAGAGGGTCTACCCCCACCGAGTGGATAAAAAAGAACTGATGGGTTGACAGTAATTCATAGCTAAGCATGAATGAGTTAATGAAACAAATGAGATGAGGAGACACGAATGGATGGACGGTTGCATTAACACAAAGTGGATACGCACCAGATAAATACTTAGGAGGCAATAATAAACATGTAGGTAGGAGAACAATGAAAACAGAGGCGAAAGCGAGAATTGGGAGCAGCCCATACCTACAACTCATTATACCCTACTCTGTTTCCACAGCACCAGCTTACGCCCAGTTAGGACTCGGATCCGACTGTGTGACTACTACCCTCATGGCCGTCGTTGCTACTCAGCTTTCTCTACGCTCTCAAATCACTGCTAACTACTACATCTGCAGTCCAACAGACCAAACGCACAAAGCACAGACCTGACAGTTAACTCGTGGTTGATGTGTTTAGGAGTGACCGACAAAGAACTATTTGCTTAGTAAACGTAGCATCACAAACAACTTCCCATCACAAGTTTTTTCTACCAATCAATCCCCCAGTCAAAGAGCCAGCCCACACACATGTGAAGGAAGTAGAGGATGAGTGACCTCCTCGTCTGTCAACCCTATATCTGCCACTTGCAAATTTACTGCGTCTGGATGGCAGTCAGCCTGCACCTCTACATGGCATTCAGCGTCGACGTGAGAGTTAACCAACACTTGCATCATCACTACGCTGAACATCGCTGTTGTTTCTTCTCGACACGTCGATCACGACCTTAATGTTACTTTGGAAAGCTTTTGTCGCTCGCCTCTTTACCCATTCATAATACAAAATACTCAGCCACTTCATATCAATTGTTACCCAGCATTCGCGCAGCCATCCATCATTTGTCCTTCGTTGTTTGTTTTCTTTGTTCATTCATTATTTTGTATTCCTGCACTAATTACAGTTTCATTTGTAAAATTAACAGTTTGGTTTTGTCCACACGACCTCTCATCGACTCTTCTGCCCAGGTCATTTAGTGCATTTTGTATTAAATTTTCTGACAGTACTCTTGGATTAGTCGCGTGTTTTGAAGTCGCCTCAAGATTTTCCCGATTAGAGTCTACAGTGCTTACGTGCACAGTATCCATTGGTGCGGCATGCGAATGAAGTGTAGACGTTGGAAGGGATTGATGTGTTCTAGGTTTACGCAAGTACTTCTAACCAAGTCGACTCTGACGCATTTGTCTAGTCTCTTACAACCATCAGTAAGTTCGTCCAATTTGTAGACAGTGCTAGCCACAGACACTAAACGGACGTCCAGCTCACCAGCAGATCTAAGCGAGTCAATAGGAAATCGTCAGCACTTCCAATACATGCTGACCACTTTAAAGATTGTTTTGGGTTACAAGGCTAAGATGAATGCGCTTTATGTGGAGGGGTGGGAGTCAAATGCCTGTGCATGTAGCATTTTCTTCTCCCTCTTCCTATGCGCACGAGATGACGATGGAAGTGGTGACGCAGTAACACTCGACTCTCCTGGAGGTGACTGAGTTGGAGCTTGGGACTGGTAAAGTGGGGTCGACCTTGATAGAGACTGAAAAGCGGTTCGATTCCCCTCTTGTATTGACTTGTGAGCAGTAATACAACCCTATCATATTTCCTGTTCGTTGTCCATCGGGAGCTCATGACTAGCCTCTACTTACCACAATTTGCGTACAACCTACCATACATCGGTCCGTGCTTGCCTACCCTGAAGGATTTATGCATCGTATTCTCTGAAAGCAATTGCCATGGTTGGCTATCGGTGGTCTCTCAATAATGCTCAATCTTTGCTATGCTTGTCGAGGCTGCGTTGTTTTATTTTCACTTCGAAACCAATTGTTAAGTTAATGGTGTTGTTGTTGTGGTCTGTGGCAAGGTAGTCAAACAACTAGGTTGCAAATCTCCGGATGCGAGCTGTTTTTAATTTCAGTTTCGTCTTACGGCCATAGTGGCCGGAAAAGCACACCTTCGAGTGCCTTCTGACCTTTATCGAATCACTGGCTAATACCAAGATGCATTTTTCTCTTTTCGCTTTCCTGGTGGTTCTAATCAGGTTGTGCGCCAAGGCAAATGTCGTATATTTCCCATCAGGCGAGAGCAGTTGCATTGTTTTAGCTTTTAGAGAGCAATCAACTTTGTTGGCTTGTTAGCGCCAATGTTGATGCTGTTAACTGAGCTGGAAACAATCCGACCCACTATGGGTCATTTATTGCGCTCTTCTTTGTTTTTACACCAGCCGAGACCAGCGTTGGCACCTGCACCTTCAGGGAAGTTATAGTGTGTGGTAGAGACCAAGACTGTGTGCATGGTTAGCTTTGAGGTCACTCTCAGGTCGGCTAGCATGACCGCTTTGAGGGTATAAGTGGCACTGGATACTGTCAGACAACGAGCCATGAACGCCGAGGTCACAGTCGCAAGTGTCACCACAGTGGCTGACGATGGGAGCGACAGGATATACGAGATGATACAAGTTAAGGGCCACAAGTGTTTCGAACTTAAACAGATCACATTTGGTCTAAAGACGAAGTTTACGGCGCAGTCATGCCATCTCAAATAAGTTGACTCCAACGGAGTGGCTCCGGCTCTCTAAGGCGTCTCTAGGATCTATATTTTGCACAATATCTGTGTGTCCCGCTTAGGAGGATTCGCTTTTTTAAAAAAGTTGTACACTTATATAAAGCGTACTTTGAATACAAAGAGTCAGTATGCAATAGCGTCCAAGTTACTTCCTCTCACACTAAAATTCATTCCCTTTTAACAAGCGGCTTGATTTGAGGAGGTATTCCATACTGGTGGCACAATAAATAGGGTTCTGTAGTGAGGATCATGCTTGTGTGGAGTACACTCTGAACAAGTAGCTATACAACTCACTAAGGCGTAGAGACTGCAGATGGTGAATCGGAAGAGCGCAGGAATCACAAAAACCAAACTTTAAAGCCAGTTTGTTGCAAGTGTTGCATTTTGTTACCACCTGCTCCATTTTTTTAAATGCTGTAGGAAAATGTTTGAAGAAAGCTCGGCCTTTACTTTAGCCTTGCAACCGTGTTACATCTCAATCGCTTTCAACCAAATGGTAGCAAAAATCAAGACGGAGACAGCAGAGTATCATATCGGTACTCTTGCAAACACTTTACAAAGTCACATAACGGATTCCATCAGAAACTTCACTAACTCTTGCGACCATCTGATGCATCATCAAACACCCTACGGCATGGTAACAGCAAGTGCCGGTGATAAGCGAATAAATATCGTTTGGCTTTAGCAACGAAAACTTATTGTAAGCATTTGCGTACGACAAAGGATGGTGTGCATAGGTTTGCAGGTTATATTACAACCATGGCATTAAATCGGAACCTCTTATTTCTGTGTGAGGTATGCCAAAGACGATGCCCTCCTTCATGCGCATCAATGCCCGTTACTACTTCAACCGCTTTTTTGTCCCCGCGCCCAAATGTTAACAAATGGCCCTTGTTGTCGTCAACCGCGCAATGCATCCTACATTTATCAGCCAAAGAATTTGCATAGCTTTCCTCCTTTCACCATCTATTACTTGCCATTGCTAGAAGTCCACATCTCCAACTTAAGGCGTTGCACCAATCTTGATACATTTCTGTTCCGTTTGGAAGCTTTAAGCGGTCATCATGCTCAACAAAAGTTGGTGGGTGGGCACGGTTTCATCTCATTTGACCAGGTTTCACGCAAACGCATAGGGCCGCTCCACAGGTTCTGTAGAGCTATCAGCCTGTACATCCGTGGCTAAAGCATGGAACATAAATTCTAGATGACATTTTCCTCCCAGGCTCTTGAGTGAGGACACAGCAAGGGTATTCAACTCGTTCCCCATTTACTAATAAAGGTCTTCATGTTAGCTTGGACTGCCTGCCTTTATATAGATGCTACCAGACCTTTGTGATGCTGCTCAGTTTTCGCGGTTTGTTCCGCGTTTCCATAGTATGCATTCTGGTATGCCTGTTGTCCTTCAGTCCTCCTGCTTATAACCAGACTAACTTTTGCTCTTTTTGCTTACTAATATTTCAGCTTGAAATACTTTGCCGCTACCTCTGCGAATAAATTCATGAGTCAGTGAAATCCAAGTTGCTAAAGCTAAGGCCATGTGCTTATAATTCTTCCCTTGGTGAGTGAAAAAAGCCTAGTTTACTCGCGATGTCATCCTTTTGCTCAAGATTTAAAAAATGACACTTATTGACTTCAGTATCAAAGCATAAGCAAGAGCAGTAAGTTAAATTACAAGAGAGATAAAATGGGAAGTTATGTGGGAATTCAGTGGTAGTACGGCTTGCATTTGAAGGCGATTGATTGGATGGGTCGTTCATGCGACGTAGGCTGAATAAAGGTGCTTTACGACTTCTCTTCATCTTTCTGTAGCCTCCATTCCTGTTGCCATCTTCGAAGTTCTTGCACTCCAGCCTGCTGTCGCAACTTAGCAAGAAAAATGATGCGTCTACACACTTGACGAATGGTTCTGGTGGTGTTTCATACAATTACATTTTGACACAAAATAATCAAGCCCAACAGACGGGCAAAACGTAAGAATGACAGCCATTTGCCGGACCAAACAAGGTTAATTTTATTCTCTTTAAGGTGATCAAAATGAACCGGCGTAACTACGAACAATCAATTCCGTAGTACTACCCGTACCCACTGTAACACATTGGAACAGTTAAAAGAACTTAGATAAACAAGTGCAAATGAGAAGAGAATTATGCGATGGCAGTGAGGCTGAAAGAAATACCCAAGATTCTCGTCGCTACGCTTTAGGCTCAGCCATGTGATTAGAGTCAAATTCAAAAATACGTGAGTACCAAATATCCTCGCCAGTGCTTTTGAATGATGGTAGCAGCCTCTGCACGAGTTAAGTGCCAACTGAGCGGCAGCATGGTTTGAGAATATAACTTCCGGTGCTTTGCGACCCAGTCAATGTCTTCCAGGCTCTTGACCGTCTCGATGCGTTCCGACTTTGCAGGGTTATTTCGGTACAATTCAAGTGATAGATAATCGATGGCGTTAAAAGAGGAATGGGGCTTCTGAAATATGTTCAACAAAGCATTATGTATGGCATTTAGTTTAATAAACCTTGTTTATTGTGGCCCTAGAATCGACTACAGTGGCAAGTACAATGCGTCCGACTATATTTTTACACTGTTTTACAGGAACCAATATCACAAAATCATATTTCTGCGACCAAGGTTACAAACCTTCATAACAACGACTATGAAACATGAGGATGTGTTTCACAACTTGCTCATGTTCCCTCTAAATGCTCATTGCAAATGTTATTATATCTCACTTCATTCTTGATTTAGTATTCTAAGTAGCAGCATGCTACCAATTCTTTTTATTTACGAGAGAGATACTTATCAAATGATTACACTTACCAGAAGAACATCCTTGGCTATGACCTGCGCCAACATACTGCGCAAAATGGGTTCAAGTGTTGGAAGTATACGCAACTTAAAGTATCTACTAGGTGTGCTTGGGTCATCTTCCATATCGGAGGGATAGATAAAATGATTTACCGGAGTATTCTTTGGGTAAATTTGGGCTTTCCTGAGGGATGGGTTCCTGCGCACTTCTACATATTTTTAGGAGAACATCCACAGGCAGAAAGTTGATTTTCGTCATACTACCAATCAAAATATGACAAATACACTGAAATTTGCATTCATCTGCTCAAGATAAATAGCAAGATCTGGGTTATTGAAGCTTAGTTTTGTGGTTCAATTCTTTTAATGACTTGAACAAATGGGAATCGTTTGCCTGAAAGAAAAATGTGAACTGCTAGAGGCAGGTTTTGCTCCTGCTAAATTTTGGGCGAACAAGATATAGGGTATTTTGTAGCACTTGTGCCAAGTACGTCAAAATCATCTAAACCTAGAAACGAAACAAGTATCGCGCCTTTTAGTGGCCTCGGTTATGACCTTAGTTTCTTCAACAATCGAATAATGTCACAATCAAACAAGTTCCAAATGGACATGCGTAATCTACTCCATTGTTTTGTAATAATAAAAATAATAATAATAATACTAAATGTGCACGCAATGCTACATGGTTGAATTGGCGTAGGTCGCTGAATCATGGCTGTGCTTGGAATTGGTTTCCGTAAAAGAGAAAATCTATTCACTTTTCTATGAAGCTGTCTCATTATGTAATAGAATTAATGCCCCTTAGCACACAAATGTGACGTGTTGCGCCGGTGTTTAGATTGTAGTATTGCTGTGGCTGGCTTGTTGTCCGCTTAACTCTCAGTTTTGATGGGGGTGCATTCAGTGTTCTGGTCATTATGCCTTCGTCGGGTCAGCTGAACTTTGGGCCGTGGCATTAGCCTGGTCTTCTACTGTATGCTTGGCACCTAGATTCCGCTTGAGGGTTTCCTTCGTTCGTTTTCTAGGAAACCAGGCAGCTTAGCATTGGTGGCGGTGGAAAGCGAGCTCGACTTCAGGGGACATCTATCCCGGTGTTGAGCGCTAGGTGACAAAATTGAGTGATGTGATAGAGGTGCATGTGATACACATGGTACAATATCGCTAGGCATGTTGTCTATCTCTGGCAGCTACCCCAGTCCCCTGCCCTGCAATGCATGTAATTGTAACGGGAGCTACACTATTCGTGTACAACCTAGAGAAAATTGCTAAGGAACTTTCTAACTGTTTTCGCACACAGATGTGGAGTGTGTGTGCAAACTTGGAACCCTAACCTTTGGAAACAATAACATATCCCGTATTGCACTTCATAAATCCGCCTTAAGACCGTTCTCCCAACGTCTAGCGGCGAAGTTCTCTGTCTTTGAACTTAGACCCCTAACTGGATAAAACTCCAGGTCTATTTCGAGTGTCAAGAGGAATCATTGGCAATGCAGTCAAACATATCCTCAGTTGCTGAAAATTGTGACTAGCGCGATTGGCTCGTGTGTGCTTTCCCTCACCGCCGATTTCATTGTGAAGGAAGTCTGACACAGGAAATGGCAAAATTGAGGCTTTGAAAAAGGGGAGCGCCATGTCATATGGCAGTTGTTTGCTTAAATCTCGGCCTTTGTCACCGTGAGCAGAATGACAATTTTACTTCAGTCAGGAATGTCGTCGTCCATGCCACGCCGACAGCCCAAATCCCTTCCAATTGCACAACATATAAATATGTGTTCTAATGATTCGCTTCGTTTTCTCTTGGCACTGCACAGTAATGGCAATGACGGTGTTTGCCTTCATTCCGGGTTGGTAATATCTGAGCCTTGTCAGATAATGATGAAATGAAAACGAGTGCACTCTTTGGCAAAATTGAAGACCAGAGCATTATTGGTGTTATATATGCCCCACTCTTGTACGGATCGCTCTTTTTTGAAGAACAGCGCCTCCTCATCTGCAATCTCGGCATTAAGAAAACTGTCAAACCCTTCCCTATTGCAGCACCACACGACTTCGTTGGGGACAAAAAGTTCGTAACACTTAGAAGAAAAGTCTCCAGTGAAAAAGGATGAAAACAGGACTGCTGGCCTGGCTCAGTAGCAGGTCGACTGGCAACAGCAACACATCCATTCCAGCGGACCAGATACAGTGCTATAGACAATAGCATCAGGAAACATACTTGGTGAGCGAGACTTACAAGACTGCTACGACGTTGCAGATAAACATATGCAAAACTAAACAGAAAAATAACTCAAATTATAGCCGCACCCAGTAATGTGTTATTATTTAAATAACGGAAAGCATAAGTTGTTGCTGAAAGCCTCTCTTATAGCAGTATACGAGCAATAGTCATTCGCTTTCCAATGTTGTTGATTTTTATTCATATATCTCATTTGCTTAATTTTCGCTTGCATCATTGTCATTTACTCACCATAGCGCACTGGTTTGGCATTGCTGCCTCTCAAGGTCATCATGTCTGTTCGTAGCTAACTGGCTTACTGGCTCACTTTCTCGAGTTGCAGTGGGTACCTTTGTCGCAATTTCACTTCCAACGCTATAAAATACGGGCAACCAAGTACTAAAAGATGGGCAGCTATTCTCGTTTGCCATGGATGATGGTGAAAGCGGATTCTTTTGTGCGTTTGCGGAACTTACTATGAACTGACTTAAAGTTCATGAATGCGTGTACAAATCGAAATTAAAAGGTGTTTAAGGTAGTAAGTGAGCTGAGATACATTCCTTCTTGTCTCTTAGTGGGTGTCATTTGTGTTTTGCACTGCTTTCGTGCGTTTTAAGTGCTTGGTTTATGTTTCTCTGTGGTTATGTTGTTTACCAATGTGTCTACACTTGCATGAAGTGGTTAAACCCAAGCCACTTGTATTCAGTCATCTAAGTAGCTTTTAACTAACTGAAGACTAACATACGTTGTAGCGAGGATCGGTGACTACGTCCTACCCCTGGTCTTCGCCCACTTGATGCATCCCACCTCTCGGAGAAACCCGTCAGTCTCTGCGTTTGATATCCGGGTGGTCTGTGTTCCTTGTTGCGATTCGGTTATCGATACGGCAGACCGCATGTGAACAGTCGCTGTTAGAAAGGCTAATTGCCTGTTTGGACCTCGAATTCGCTCTGGAGTTGGCTTAACTGGATTATGAAGACATCGCTTTACCTATGTGAGTTCTATTTTTTTTCAATTTTTCTGAGTTTTGATCCTTTAGCTGATTAAATTCGAACTGATAAAAACGATTTTTATGTTCCCTAGCATATTTGTCAGTTGCGTTGCGCATGTGTGAAATGTATTTCTTAGCAGCCTGTAGTAAATGGGGTGGTACTAAATCATGTGCCGTGAAATGGCCATGCAGTCTTTAAAAGGGAAAATCGCCAAGAGGATATTGTGCTTCTTGGTTGTTTAGCTCGCTTTACGCCTTTTGGTTGGTAGAAGGTGAGGCATATTCTGCGATATTTAAGTCTTTTTCTGCACAGTGATTTGGCTATGCACAGTTTTACTTGCCTAATTTTGGGCCTGTACAAAAGTTTATTTCTCTTCCCCTCGTGGCAGTCGTCCTTAGCCTTTTACATGAAATCTGTTCAGTTCTTGCATGAGCAGAGAGTAGATCTAGGGGCTCCGATGTGATGCTTAATTCCGGTGGCATTTTGTTAAGTTCGATTAGGATTCTATCTTCAGATTCATTTGGGAGCATGGCAGGCTGTTTGCGGTCTCAAATGAACTTGGCCTACTGTTAATATGAGTCCAGATTGTTAGATTTATCCACTCTCATCACTGACAATACGACTTGGAAATGTTAATTGCGGCAATGTTTGGCACACCCTCCCTTCATTACTACCAACGCTAGTGTCGATGATTTCTTACTGTGATATTTCACTTCAACCAGGGTCTTGTGTCTTGGTTTGATGACTGGTTTTCTCCTTAAATCTAAAATGACGTTACCTAATTTCTCTGCGTTTTACCAATTTGATGTTCTTTCTCTCCAAAGAAGCGTACGTATTACTTCCTTGGTCGTTTGGCTCTTGACTCTGTGGTGCTGTGAATCGACAGAATCGTTTAAATTAGGCTGTGTTTTAACAGGATTTCTACATGCTCACCTCCCTTGCTGTGCGGATTTCGCGACTCTTCTGGACCAACTCCTAGTTGCCATTTTATTTAAAATCAGGACTGACACGTTGAAGATGGACGAATTCCAATGGCCTAGTGGGAAGGAGATGCACTTCTCACTTCATAATTTAATGTGCGACATCAGTTTTGTGGTTTAGCCTGGGTTTTTGCCATGACTGTGGGTCTGGTGCTCGATCCACGTCGTTGTCCATTAAAAACCAATGAAAGAGTTTGGTTATATCCACCCTTTGTCAAGTGAAGTGGAAAGGAGACGGCATTGACTTCCTTGTCAGTAGTTGATAACTTCTTTGAGGCAATTAATTGCACATGGGACTGAATATGCCTTTTGAAGGTTGTTAGAGATACGTGGTCTTAATTATGACTCGTTGGGTTAAGTCATCTGTCACATCGGTTTTTCACCTATGGTCCATTAAAAGTGATTACTGATGAAAGTGACTTGTTCTCCCGTTACTGACTGGCGAAATGTTTTGTCAGAGCAAAGCCTCCAGTCCAAATGCTGACAAGGGCAGTTGTTCTTCTGTCTTCATGGTTGGTAGCCAATCCACATTATTTAGTTCCTGTCCCTTCCGCTACCCGATCCCCATTCCCCTTACCCTATAGCATGATTGTATGAATCGAATAGAGCTTTAATCGCATTAATACCTTGTTTTCACGATTAATGTGGGCATTTCAATTCCTCACTTTCCTGTCCTTGTGCTTCCATTGACTGGACGTCAGAAGGCAACGGTAATGACTTCACAGGTGTGCATGGAGACAGTGAAGCCAACGTAAGTTAGTGTGGTTACACAGTTATGCCGTCTATCAGGTAAAGAAAAAACAATGGCATTATGTTGCGCATATTGCACTGCTGAGTGGCGTCACGAATGTGTGACAACTTTCAACTACTACACTGAAGCCGATTTTGCTAATTGTTGTCATAAGTGGATAATTGGTATTCAGTGCAACAAAAGAAACAGAATAATTGCAAGGGATTTTTTTAGCGAATACTCAAACCATTACTACCTTATCCGTTTTACTGTCTAGACGGTTTCATACGTTTGGCTATGGGTTTACGAGAAGATTCATGTAAAGTTATGCTGGCCATCCAAGTGGTCGCGTCTGAAATTGGGTGTCAAGCAAACAAAGTATTACAGTGGAAGGGGTGGGAGAATGGCTGTGTTGAATAGGGACCGAGGATGAAGCACTCTACTATAAATGCATAAGTAGTGTGGGATTGGTGCAAATCACCACGCGTATACATCGGCCACACAGAGTCGATTTATTTAAAAAAGGCCATTACCAATTCTGATCGAAAGGGCTATTGACCGGAAATTTAGTTTGGGTTTACCCGTTCCCTACCGATATGCAAAGGACACCTTACAGTCAGCGTTAGTTTAGCCACCGTCTTGGTGGTATGGACACCTTTCCATGATTAGAGCCTCCTAAGTCTTCTATGATGCATAGATGACGCCTTCTTTGTGCCAGTTCACTAAATTGCATTCCACAGGATGCTTTGGTATCTCAATTTCATCGTGTCATGTTCACCGCATTGCAAATTCTGACAGGTTTTTTAGTAGTGATTTTAAAAAGAAACTAGTTTCCTGCTAAATTACACGAATGCTTAAACCCTTTTGAGTTCGGTGCTGCTAGTGCCATCCATCCATCCGAGCACTTCTAAATAGCACTTGGGAATACTAATTGGCCGATGGGCTATGCTGATTGGCTGGCGAAAGATATGATTAGAACTGGTAGGCGACCTCTTGCCACCCAATCGCGGTTTCATTTGGGTAATTTATTTTCAGATTTTGTATGGCAATGTCTCATGTTGATCTGATAAAATCTGTACCTGCTATGAAGCTAATATTCATATTTGCAAACATTCCAGAAATTTGCCATCAAGCGAACTTCTTTTAGGAGGAATTAGCTGAAGCACAATTAAGCAAGACCCCACATTTCCAGTTCTTAATAGAATTGACAGCGTGGATTACATGAAATTTATGGATTGCCACCTCTGTCGGGTACTTTTTGTGGAGACCATCGAAGCAGTTCTACTAATTAGGATAAAGTCTTAGCGTTTTATGACAAAAAAAGGAAAGTTGGTTTGTTGGCTCTTGTCGAGAGTGTTTCGTACTAATACGCAAGCTCTCATAGGCTGTGAATTCACCACGCCATATCGCTGCACAAAGAGGACACGCTACAACTGTGATTTACCAGTATTGCATTCAGCTCCATCAACTTGTGCCTGCTTGGACGTGCCATCGGATGTCCCGAACGTTTCAAACCAGTAGAATGCATTTTTGAGCGGCTTTGAGACGCGATGTGGGCTGCACAGTCGAGTGGCACTTTGATATTTGGGTTTTGATAAGTATGCACTCTTTCAAAGAATTCTGTTGCAAAATCCATCAAAAGGCAAAATTCGGTGAGGTTTTCTTAGGGCTTCAGCCCTGATAACTGTTGCTGACTTTGATGAGAGATAAGAGCAAGAATTTGTGTGCTGACTTCGGTAAATGGGCGCAGAAGGTCAACTTTTTCGATAGCTTTAAACAGGTTTTAATGCAACTCATCTTTTCCTTGAGTTCAAAACAAGTAATAGTGAAAATCGTGCAGTGTTGGGGTTGGAAGAGATGCATTGTGATTTAGTCTCTGAAATGTCAAAGCGTAAATTCTTACTGTGTTTTCGTCCTGTTATCTTGCTTAGGCCTTTTGTTAGAGATTTATTTTCGGCTCAAGTAAATCTTATCCCGCCAACAGCAGTTGGTCAATGCCGAAACAGAGCCGGGAGCATTTCTGCATGGAGACACTTTCTTCGTCTCCTTGAAGGGCTTTTACTCCCCGTTTTTCAGTTGCAGAGGTTGAGCAGGGCGTCTCCTCTGTACAAAGCAGTGATTGGAGGGCCAAGGGAGTCTGCGCTTCTTCATCGTCCACTTTGATGGCATGCAATTCAGTCGACGCCCTTAGCATGAGGTGGCAAACCGCAGTCCCATGGCAACGTATACGTGCGTAGAGGCGAACAATCAAGAAGCTGCTTTCTCGGTGGGATTCTAGGTGTCAAATACCCGATCCATTTCTCGCCTCTTTGCTCAGTCGTGGGCGCAGCTAATGTTTTGATGACCGTCGCCCAGTAGGAGCCACAGTAAGTGTTTACTTCTCCTACCAAAGAAATATATTTTGTGTAATGTTTTTTTTCAAATGGGTTCGATGTCAATTTTATATTGTTGGTTCCCTACCGGTTTCCAACAATTGGCTGAATTTATGGTTGTAAGGTAGGCGTTGGGACTTTTTTGGCAAAGACGTGCACTTGCTTTTCATGAAGAAGTTTTTGATGGCAACAGAGTAATCAAGCATTTGAGCTGTGGTAAATCTGCTGGAATTGTGATGGGTGAAGTTATGTTGCGTGAGCTAATCATTCCTTTTCTGTGGCGTGCTATATGATCCGTTTATTCAGACATGCTTTCGATAGTTGGTACTTATTGAGCCGAACAAAAGCAAGGCGATACAACACGTAGGGTCGTGGTGTTCTCCATCCTTCAAAACCTCGGTGACTCATTCTTTTCCTTATCATGATTTTTCCACTTCTTCCTAATACCTTCGTTGGATTTTCGCCCAGTTGACAATAGCACTTGCTTTTGCTTGGTCTATCACAATCTCGTTCTTTTCACCAGAAATGAAGTCAGGGAGACGATCATTGGAAAAGGGTATTAATTACTGTCAGCATCAAGTTGGTGCATTGGGTTGATATTTCTATCTGAACACTGATTTTCGTGCTGTTCGGGCCCGGTTTTTACTCCAAGGTGACGATGACTACAAGATTTATCAATTGAACGCTAGAAAAGCAGTGTGTGTGCTAGGGGTGCAGCGCCTGCACCTGAAAACGAAATCGGTAAAGCTGATGGTTCTGCTACTATCACCGCTTTCTTGTTGCCTGTCGGGGAGGTTATGGATTTGGTTGCATAGGCTCTGGAGGTGGCGAAACCTGGCGCACGTGTAGTTCTTGCTGCTCGTCGATGCCTTGTAGGAGGGAAGGAAAGGGCATCTGAGACTCTTGCTTTGTCCAAAAGGTGGGTTCCTCTTTGATAATCGGTGGTCATTTTAGACTTCGTTTAAATGTTTGGTGGCCCTCCTTTCTTCAAGTCGGCTGAAAGCTGCTGAAGATTCTTACCAGCCGACTGTCATCTCGACGCAGCTTCAGATTTTACTGCTAATGCTGTATCGTAGTGTTTGTGCGACATCAAAAAGATCACTCTCCCCATAAGTTACCATTTCACAGAATTTGTGAGCCTTATTGACCAAGATTCTAAGATGTCGTGACTGATGTTTGATTGCCGAAGATGGGAGATTGTGTTGTACAACGAATCCCTGTTTAGACAGACCAATGCGATGACTCGAATTGTCTGGGCCTCTTAATTCTCGGTTGATCGCTTTGAGCTGCACTGGTGCGAATTTTATGCCGCGGTTGTGATATGACCTGTTACTGAAAATTTGTCAACCTTATGCAAACTACCCATTGTCGTTTTCAAATGCCTAGAATAAGTTTGAGTAGTTGAAGTCAAGCAGCATTTATTCGCTTATCACCTGCACTTGCTGTTACCAAGTCGTGGGATGCTAGGTAGTGCATCAATGGTCCAAAGAGTTCCTACGGTTTCCGTTGTAAAGTGCGTGCATCAGTGTCGATGTGATGCTCTCTGCTGTTTTCGCTTTGCTTCCTGCCTCCCTTTGGTTGAAAGCGATTGGGATGTAACACGGTTGCAAGGCTGAGGTAAAAGTCAGACTTTCTTCAAACATTTTCCTATGGCATTCGAAAAGATGTAGCAGGTAGTAGCGGAACGCAACGCATGTAACTGACTGGCTTGAGCAGTTTGGTTTTGGTGATGTTAAGTCACTCAAGGGATATCGCGCTTGGGAGGACTGCCTATTTTGAGTAATGAAGAATTGCATATCGCTTTTGACTGTTCTCATTCGAGATTGATGTGTTAAGAACAGCCAGCAACGATGGGGCCGGCGGTTCACTCCTACGCCAACATCGGAGCGGCTGTCGTGGTGGAGGCTGAGCACATGACTGCCATTCACCCACCAGACAGTGGGATTGACAGGCCATGTATTTGGTGGTCCTGCATCTCCTCGACATCCGTGTGGGGTGGTTGGCCGGTCGAGTGACTGACTGGGAGAATAGCTTATGACGGGGAATGGTTTGTGTTGCCTCGATTGCTAGGCGATCCGAAATTTTATCACTGTTTTCTCCCAGACCGTCCACACGCAGGTCTGGAATGCGCACCACTCTATGCCCAGAAGGCTATGCTTTGTTCATGCTTGTGATGGACTGCAGGCGCAGTTGTTTACAATGAAGCGTTTGCTTACAAAGACCGAACGTTGCCGATATCTTCGATCTGTCTGTTCGATAGAATTTCATACACCTGGAGGGTGTTTGAGAGAAACCTCTTGAAAGCAGTAAGATCAGTCAATGGGTGGAGGAAAAGGGTTACGTCTGGAAGGCTATTGAAAACCATTCTTCATTGACAAGGTGTCATGACGTACCTGAGTGGTGTACTGCCTCTTGTTCTTATTCCTCCCATTCGTTTGGCTATATTTGTTCAAGCTGCAAGTGATTGACTCCAGTTCTTGGTGTCGAAAGTTGGCTGAGGATAATATTGGGTTGGATTGTTTGAAGACTAGCGGGATAGGGTAGGCGTCGACCGCATGGGTGAAAATCGTGCCAGGCTTGCATGTTGTTGCGAGAGCTTGGATCATGGTTCGCACTGTTGATTGCTTCAACGAATGATGGGCCTTGGGAGAGGTTTTTTTAGGAAATTGTGTGAACCTATTTTTCCGTCTCCTAATTACCGTGGTGATGGTGATGGGTTATAAGATGGTGGTGGTGTTCTTGATTTCACAAAGCACCTCTACTTGTGTGAAACGATTTAAGTTCCTGCATAGCTCCTTTCTTCCATTTTGGCCAACGATTCCTACGTTGACAACAAATCAAAGAATAAATCATCTAATCATTTCGATCATCCCTATATTGACCCTTCTGTCTATCCGTTTTCTATCCAGTCTTCCAATTAATTATTGGTCTATTCAAGTATGCGAGCCTTGTGCATTGTTGGAGACGTTTTGAGGCAGGGGAATCTGGAAGCTGTTTCAATGCAGATTTCGAGTAGCTGGCACATGAGGAGCATGAGTGAGACTGTCGGGAGATTGGGGGAGACTCGCCTTACAACGTACACTACCCATGCAGGTGTCTTTTCTACACCGTAGCAGCCAGCACCAACAACAGCTGAGGTGGAGGTGCAGACGCAGATGTATCGCTGGAGGGAGGGTGAGGAACCAGCAACAGTGGTGGGGTTTGCATCATCGTCGAACGCAGCACTGCAAGCTAGGTCCGGTTAGGTGGTGGAGGGACTGGAAGCAGCCTATACAATCATGTTGCCTCAACTGCCGCCATTGGGGCTATTTTGGTGGTCAAGGAAGTACAACTGGTAGAACTGGTAAGGAACCAATGCCAGAGAATTGGAGGCGAGGGTGGCTGGGCTCCTGGTAATGACTGCCGTCTTCTGTCCCCCACTTTTGTAAGCTTTCATTGCTCCCCCATGTACCCATTCGCAGCGCTGAGTGCTCAGTCACTTCATATTAATTTCTATCTCTTGCTCACGCAGCCAATCATCATTTGTCCTTCATTCTTTTGTTGCTGCGTTCACTTATTTTTGTATTCATGCAGTAATTACGGTTTCATTTGTAACCTCAACAATTCGGTTTTATCTGCTCGATGTGGTATCACTTCTTCTGACCAGGTCGTTCGACAGATTTCGTTTTAGCTTTTCTGAGAGTGCTCTTGGATTAGTCGCATGTTTTGAGATTACCTAATGGTTTTCCTTCCCAATTGGAGGTTACAGTGTTCACGTGCACAGCGTGTCCATCGGTGGAACACGTGGCTGAAGTGTAGAGCTGCTAATATGTTTGAGGTTAGAAGGGGTTGATTTTTACTGGATATGTGCAAGCACTACTGACCTGGTCGACTGCGATGCAGTTGCCTAGTCTCTTAGCGGTCTCTTCATTCGTTTCAACTGTAGACAATGCTAGTCCCGGACGCTGAACGCACGTCTAGCTCATCAGCAGATCAGGTGGGAGAATAGGAAATCGTCTGCACTTTCAATGTGTGCTTATCACTTTAGAAATTGCATAGGGTGACAGCAAGGTTGGGATGAATGCGTTTTGTGTGGAGGAAGGTGGGTCAAAGGCCAGTGCGTGCGGCATTATCTTCTCCCTCCCCGTATGCGGATGTAACGACGATGGAGGTGATGACGCAGTAGCACTCGACTCCCCTCGATACAGTGTTCACGTGCACAGCGTGTCCATCGGTGGAACACGTGGCTGAAGTGTAGAGCTGCTAATATGTTTGAGGTTAGAAGGGGTTGATTTTTACTGGATATGTGCAAGCACTACTGACCTGGTCGACTGCGATGCAGTTGCCTAGTCTCTTAGCGGTCTCTTCATTCGTTTCAACTGTAGACAATGCTAGTCCCGGACGCTGAACGCACGTCTAGCTCATCAGCAGATCAGGTGGGAGAATAGGAAATCGTCTGCACTTTCAATGTGTGCTTATCACTTTAGAAATTGCATAGGGTGACAGCAAGGTTGGGATGAATGCGTTTTGTGTGGAGGAAGGTGGGTCAAAGGCCAGTGCGTGCGGCATTATCTTCTCCCTCCCCGTATGCGGATGTAACGACGATGGAGGTGATGACGCAGTAGCACTCGACTCCCCTCGAAGTGACTGAGTCGAAGCTTGGTACTGGTAAAGTGCATTCCCTTTATCACCCTTGGATCCTGTTTGTGTTAACCTATCGTTTGCGTCGAATTCTGTCAACGTGGGGTCGACCTTGATAGAGACTGAGAATTGACTGAATAGTGGTTCGATTGCCTTCTCGTGTTGACTTCTTTGCCTCTCTATAACCCTGCTATATTCCTCTGCTCTTTGTGCGCTGAAAGACCATGACTGGTGTGTGCATGCCGTAATGCATCCACAACTTGTCATACATCGCCCAGTGTTTGCTCGCTTTAAGGGAATTTGTGCATTGTATTCTCCCAATGCGATTGCCATTGTTAGCATCAAGCGTCCACATCACTGCACAGACGACAGGTCCTTTCAAGTTAGATGATTAGGCGTTCTGTAAATTCTCACATACTACGATTGTTACTTATTCAACTCTCAGTTTCGGTTGATGGGACATATTTGAGCCCATTGTCTTCGCCGGATGAGTCGGCCGCATTCCTTTTGTGGTACCTTAACGCAATTTACCCAGGGCAGTGGCTTTTCCTTCAAACCGTATGGAAAAGATGTGATTACTGGCTTTTATGTGGGTGGGGGGCCTTGCGCACAGACTGAATGAGTCAGCTCTTTCGGTGGACTCCTCAAACGTCAGATGTCGCTCTTGACATAGTGTGTACAAGAAAGGTATGTCCGAAGACGACAGGTCCTTTCAAGTTAGATGATTAGGCGTTCTGTAAATTCTCACATACTACGATTGTTACTTATTCAACTCTCAGTTTCGGTTGATGGGACATATTTGAGCCCATTGTCTTCGCCGGATGAGTCGGCCGCATTCCTTTTGTGGTACCTTAACGCAATTTACCCAGGGCAGTGGCTTTTCCTTCAAACCGTATGGAAAAGATGTGATTACTGGCTTTTATGTGGGTGGGGGGCCTTGCGCACAGACTGAACGAGTCAGCTCTTTCAGTGGACTTCTCAAACGTCAGATGTCGTTCTTGACATAGTGTGTACAAGAAAGGTATGTCCGAACAGTAGCAGTATAGGCAGCGGATTATGATGAACCTATCGCTACTATCAAGTAATCAGTAGTAGTGGTGATGGAAGAACCCAACTGCAAATTCGGTGGTATTCATGAGCAATGATGTGTAGGTCGAAGTTGCATTTGTAAACTGCATGCTACAACATCCTGTATATGCGACTTGCTTCAAAGCGGACTAGTCATTTTGGTGAATAACAGCAAATAGGCACTAATGATAAATCTTCCAATGTCTTTGAATCCAAATAGCTTCTTCCCTTGAGGGCTTAGTACATTAGTCTAGACAAAAGTATTCTTTATGTTATGATGCACTGCATCGATCATTATGGTAAAGCAAGGCTAACTATGTAGCATTCAATCACAAAGGATAAACATGTGGTCACATAATCGACAAATCGCAAGAATGACATTTATCAAAGCTACCGGTATAATAGTTGAGTCGCTGCGATGACAGGGGAGAAGTGGACTGAAAGTAGGCTGGACGCCAGGCAAAATAACTTCGAAAACTGTCAGTGGCACCCTACTGACAGTTTTGTGACCGTCATTTATCAAATGCGGAGCTGTTGGTGTGACTCACCTCGATGCGAAACTAATTTACTGCCATGATAGCACTCGGATGATCTCTGCCCTGTGAAAATTGCAGAAAAGCAGATCCATTACTGCTTTTTATTCAGAGATGTAGCCAACAACGTTTGAATGTGAATTTTTCTCATAGCTAAGCAAGCATTGACTTCTCCACGCCCATCAGAGCTGATGGTTGAACTCATTGCTTAGGCGGTTCTGTACAATCTCGTGGGTCACTTGCTAAAGATTCGACAAATGTGGCCAAGTAGCTTTGAGCCAATGGCTGGCGGTCCAGTGAGGTCGCATTTTGTATGGATTGATTGAGCATCCTCAAAAGAGGTCACTCGTCGGTAGCAGTTCCAAATCTTCCTTCGAGGCGTGTTTGAGTATCTGATTCCAATCGCAACTGACAATGTAGGAAACAAATATTCTGCAGCATAAGATGAACATCGTGAAAGCTAGACGGACGTGAGAGGCATGCAGATCCGTGCCGGATCATGAATGTCTCCAAGTCTACATAAGTCTACTCGATTGCTTTAGTTTTAACAACGATTCTACAAGTCACGAGAGTATTTTGCGATGGAGAAGTAGATTCCAGGCCTTTCGTGAGGGATTCATCACTGATCCTCCCACCCCCTACTGTTTGGATGGTTTTTCACTGCCATAATAACGGGATAGAAAATGCATTCGAGACGTAGAGAAGGGCTACGTGGGATCGCTGACGTTAGGAAATCGTCGCAAATGTGCTAATGGTTGAACACACCCCACGCATCCACTGGCACGCAAGAGTGGGACCAAAGTTAGGTGCCGTGATCTTACACAGTAAGCTTCGGTTAGCTTGCGTTTTGCAACTTAATTTGATTCTGAAAATAGCAGTAGCACAGTGGAGGGTGTTCTCTTAAACCCGATGCGAGCAAATAATTCATCAGTCAAGAAAGTACCGGCAGTATCTTTTCGCTCTGCAACACGAAGTAAAGGTGAATCGGATCATTGGAAACAACTGTGATGGATGATGACTTAAATGCAGCTTGCGCCAACGGGTAAGACTTAAACGCAGAAAATCAGGCGTTACTTCACTGATAAATGCCATCAGCACACAGGGTGTTACTTGGAGGTGCTGCACACCTCTAATTTGATTACTGCCTCCAAATGGACCGACGTCTGGCACACGCCATCCTCTCGCTTTGTAGGCAGCCGCAACACTCTTCTGACAGTTTGATGGCATTATTTGAAATGCACACATTACCAGTAGGCGCACTCCTTTATCATCCGGATGAGTTTTGGCACTCCGACCACCTTGGAGGAGCTGCGTGTCCATGAGTTCACGCAAAAATGACTTGAGTGGTTGTAGACTTTGGGTGGTTTAAGAGGTATTGAAAGGTTGAAAGCAAGAGCGAATCAAAACCAGTGGCAATGTGAACTTACTCGTGATTTTATGCGAGAACTGAAGTTCTGATAAAATTCGACTCCTAGTAAATGAAGCGCTGACTGCCAATGAAGATATTTTATTCACGCATGCATCCTTCTTTTACGGCAGTTCATTATTTTAACTAATTATTTCACAAGAGGTGAAGCATCCCGCCCACATCCTTATTGTTTCAAGAAGAGCTAGGTATAGATCTCTGAGAGCACTTTGCGAACTATTAAAGTTTCGAAGAATGCATGAAATTGTGTAATTGGGACGAGAAACACTTAATTCTGGATAATTTTTCAATAAATTGAAAAGACACTTCGCCATGATTAGTAGAGATTGTTACGCCCTGCGAAAATAAAGACCTAAGCATTAATCGTACCATGGTATTAGGTATGTTTATCAAACTATTCACCGCCTTGCTCGCGCTTCATCTTCGTGAGAGTGTGGCTTTACTTAGCTTCAACACCGGTTTGGACCACAACTGATGGTCTTGTTCGTCAGTCAGGCTCCAGTCCCCAGTGCCTTGACACATTTGTTTCCGACAAGAACGCGCGTGAGTTAACATGATTTTGGGTTTGCTTTATTATGCTGATCCTGTAAATAGGGGAGCAAAATTTGCTTCCATATGAAGCCCCATAATCCATTTTATGATTCACGAGTGAAGACCTTTGACAGCAAACCCATAATGCTGGTAACGTCGTTACAAGCACTCAAGACTAAAATAAGATTTTGTTGATAAAATATTATAAGTGTAACAGCCAATTTGTGTTTAAATGCAAAACTTTATAAAAGTGGTCCTGCATTTTTTGTTTACCAGATCGCAATTGGTAATGCGCTATGCATTGCGCTGAAGTAGCAGCAAAATACATAATTTTGGAAAGGTTAGATGCAGAAAGCAATAAGCACTAAGAACTATTCAATGCCCTTAGTGCATTGCGAGAGAGCATCGTCCATATTCAGTCATATCCTTTACGGGAATGGTTAAAATATGGCTTCCACGTTAGCACTAAAACTTACACAAAGTTCCAAGGTGCAGTGCCGTTTCATTCATAGCCGCATGAAAGTCTAATTCTAGAATATTTGCACAGACCTCATTGTTAGATTTGGTTTAGTTCCAAAGATTTCGATCTCTCTACACTCATCGTTTGACTAAGCGCATAATTTCCTTTTAAAATTTAAACCCTATTACGTGTTTGCTTGTGGCTTTTGCTGAAGGTATCGCATATTATGGGGCAAAGTATGATTAAAATCATCGTAGACTTAAAAGTTAATCGAATTTCAACAAAGCATTTTCAGTCTTAACACTCTGGGTAGAGTTTTCAGACTAACAGACACACCGACATTTACGATATCACAACAAATATGTGAGGATTCCCAAGAGCAGTTCAAGCGTTCCAATTTTTGTGAAGGTGGAAAAGGCCACAAGAATGGGTGCTCAGATCCCACAATACACCTCTTCGAAGTGGTGCTCAAGACTGCGACGATGTATGGCGTAACAGTCTGCAGGAAAGTAACTAAACTATAGAACTAAAATGAGTGCGGCCAAGGTCTGGAGTTGAAGTGAATGACGAGGCAGCGGCACTGCAATTTATGAACGACAGTCACGTATAGCTGTGAAGCCACTGATTGCAAGAAAATGCAGGTTCTTAAGGTGGAAGTGGGAAAGTAAAACATGAACGCTGCTACTACCGTGCTTGAATTTTGGCTTACGGCATTTTCAATACTTTCTTTGTTGAACAAGTTCCACAAATTCTGTATCATAATACCCGCAATTTCACCTGGATTATATGTTTGCGGTGGATGAGGAAAGTTGAGATTTTAGATGTAAATATTGGAGAGGACGAATGCCGGCGATGATGTCGCGTGCGCGCCCGTGGATTTGGCCACCATCAAGGTTATGCTGCGCAGCTTTGGGTTAGTACACACATGGACGAGGGGTGTGGAACGCTCGACACACACTGTTGTCACATCTCAACCCACTAACCCTAGTGTTGCCCCGTTTTTTGAGTTAACTTGTGCTGAACACTTTCTTAGGCATCCATTCAGTTCACAATGCCCCTGCATGTTCATTCATTCATAGCATCTTATATCCTCAATGTCGCTGGAGCACAATAGCCAGCCACAGCAGTCTACGACATCGTTTCAGGATCAAACTTGAATGTGGTTTTAATCAAGGCAGCACTTCACTCTGAGATTTTGCGTGAGGTTGTTAACGCTGATGTATGAAACGTGTCCACACCAGCCTAGGGAAAGAAATGTCCAAGCGTGGACGCGGCTCTTTGATTAAGCGAAAGGGAGGATCACAGCTTATTAAGGCCGAAAAGCCCACATGGTCCGGCGTACAGTAATACAGTATGTAACTGGTCTAAGCTATTTCTAGTGTCTACTGCGTCAAATTGTTTAAACTGTGAGGTGCTTTTGCGACTTTAGGATGAACCATGGCGAGGTCACATATGCAATGCGGAAACCAAAAAGTGGAAATACGTTAAGAAGCTTATACTTGGAAGCAAGCTAACTATCAAAAACTTAACTTTGCTCTCCAATGTTTACAGCGGCGTCACCGGCACCGTAAGTTATTTGTCTCACGTCTTCATAAATCTACACTAAAGTGGCCTTTGGGATTTGGCATCAAAGCGAATTTTTCCTTCCGATTAACAGGATCACCAAAATAAATGTGCGGGATCAATGGGGATCAAAACATGACTGGCAAACAGGACCGTCAGTTGTGGTCCAAACTAGGATTGCAGCTAAGAAATCTCACACTCGTGAGGCTGAAACGTGAGCAAAGACGCACACAACGATTTCAACTGCCACTAGTGAGCTCAGAGTAGGAAATGAGGTAGTGAAGAGGAGAGTATGAAAGCTTGATAAAATCCAAAATTCACAACGATTCGGTAGATCTGCACACATAGGCTACTTTTAATGAAGGATTTATGGTAACTGTTTTTAGTTCTCATCCATTTGGGTTATGCGATTTTTCTGCATGATCTTGCATACGGCTATTTTAAATTCTGCGGCGATATGAATGGTGTTTCTAAGTCATTTCACGAAAAGCATTCCAATACATCAGTGCTAACGGATATCCCACTTAAATTAAGGTGTATATTCGCCTAAATTCAGGTAGAAAGCAATGACAATCGCGATTTTGATTGTGCAGCAGCACGCAATCTAATGAAACTAATTATTGTACAGGTATGGGGACAATAGAAGTCGAAAAATAAAGGCGCGTCCCCACAGGATGACTTCAAAAACCATATTTTACCAAAGCATCATTCCATAAGCACAGACCTCTTAAGCCCTTGGCATTCACAGGATAAGGCTATCAACACAGCTAAGTGAAGGGTTGGCACTTGTGGTGCGAATAAGGCAACTATTTACCATTCCATTACGACAGAGAGGGGCGAGAGAATGCCAAGTTGTGTTGCCCTTGAGGAGGAATGCAATATACTAATTTGGCTGAAGCTGCCAAATAAAAAAATTAGTTTCGTGGGGCTAAAGTTCTGAGTAACCTTCACAGGAAGAATGGAGGGAGAATTTATCAGCATTCTTAGACGTTCCTGTCGTATAGCTTACCCACTTGTTCCACTCAGCATGATTTCGCTGATTGGCTGAGGCAAATATTTTAAGGGTCAATCGATTTGTGAATAAGAGAGTTATCACGAAGAAATGCACAAAAGACTTGGTACTTCAAATGCACCACGGCGTTGGAGTCAAAGGCCCCTAAAAATATTTTCACCTTTTGCACCTATAAGGCGATAGACTGATGCATCAGTGACATTTTGGACAGATGTTCAATGTCATGGGCTGATTTGTACAAGAGTGAGCACTGACCTGCAAAGCTCCTACTGACCTTTGGTCTTTGTGAATATGGATTCGTAAGGAGAGCTGTCTTATCATTTCTTTCTCTGGTGATAGCTTATGCAGGCTCTGGATGTGACAGCCAGGTATAGTATGCTTAAAATAAGAGTGAGTATAGGTTTGTAGCATTACCATTAGTCTAAGCTATCTTTTGGTTAGGTCTAAGGACAGCTATCTTAGGTAAAGTTTCAGCAAAGACTTTTACAAAATGCTATGACGCTTAGAGGTGGGTCTCATAGAAGCAGTTAAATTATATTGTTATAACAATTGTTGGTGCACTTCATGACTGTCTACAGATTAAATTATGAAGATACCGCGTTTTGAAAGCCTTCTCCTCATTCGATGGTAACCATCTAAGCGAGAGGGACGACTAAAATCGCTGATCATGGGCTATATGCAAAGATAAATTATGGTACGATCCGACGCGACGCCACGCATATGAAATGCATGGAATCGCTAAACGGCAAAAAGAAGGAAGCAGATGAAGTGAAAGGTGTGAATCACTAACTTCAACCTTTTGACCAGCTACTTATATCATGTGTGGGGTTTCGTCCTCTTGATAATTTTACGCAAAATGGGCAAAGATGGGGAAATTTGCGTCAATTTTATGCAGCTCGGGGTTGCAGCTACCGGTGTCAATCAGAGTAGGGACTGATTGCTCACTAATCGACATACCTCTAACCAAATTTTAATTTGTCCTCTCTGATCGTGGGGATGGTACCACTGATGGGCATCATTTACAAGCCCTCATTTGGGCAGCTGTGAAAGACACTCAATTCGATTGATACTGAGGCACAGAGTTGGCGTGGCATTACTTACTTTTGACAATAGGGTTTTGCCGACGTAAACATCTGCGGAGAGGAGTTTTTCCCTCCATCACACGTTAGACTCGGAAATCTATCAGGACAGATGGGAAAGTTCGTCCTTTTGGGATGCTCTCTCCTGCCGCCACAAGCAATATAGCACTCGACGCCTCTCCTGATGATGAACTGCAACAAACCAAAGTTTCCCGCGCAAGTGCATACGCCGCAACTTGCTGATTCGCTAGCCCGATAGCTAATGAGCAAGTACGTCGTAGCAGACACTCCTATCGATCAGTCATTCGACCAATTACTGAACGCGAAGGCGTCAGCACCGAGGCAGAGGGTGCGAGCACGAGTCAGCATTAAATGCAACTGCCTTTCCATTTACCCATTCCGCGACTTGCACACGCCTATTTAGAGTGACTGATTGACAACTGACTTGGAGTTATTATCAGAGCACTGTAAGCCCAACTAATGGGATCTTACCTTTCAGTCGCTCAGGAAAGAAATGAGCGAGTACAGCAAGTAGACTTGGATTTTTATAAAACTTGCAACAAACTCAGGGCTCTTCGGAGCGGAGCTTTAAAGACGTTCGGTTCCTTTAACTTGCAGACACACAAAGGATCATTTAGCAATGCCTAAGTATAAGCAACTTTAGCTGTCTCTGCCCTAGATTGCTTTGAACAGGAGCCTCAAAAAGAGCACTACAGATTTAGTCTGCGCTGTTACTAGGTAAGGAGCCGATGAGTTTGTATCCTTGTGTTGCTGAGTCCTAAAGGCGCCTTCTGAGAAATTCAAAACTGCTTTGGCCTTGCGAAGGATATCAACGCCAGGTATCACGTCTTAAATAATTTTTCAATGTGACTTATTTGTAACGACTTCATGCTTCACTTGCCTATGCAGATTCTTATCTCTACAGCTTATGTCACATGAATTTGTGCAATTTCAGGGTACTTGTGCGTGTGTGCGTGTGATCGTGTTGTTAAACGGCTATCTGTCAGCTGATGATAGTGAGTGTATTTCCACTGCCTGAGACAAGTGACTGTGCTTGTCATTGCCTGCTTGCAATGTGACGGTAGATTTCAGACTGATAGCCATATTATATCTTAATTATTCTGTCACTAATGTTGTCGGGGTGCCGCATCGTTGACAGAAGTGTGGCTTTTCGCAATCAGGTTACCATTTCTCCACTGATCATAGGCACACGTGATGATTAGCACATTGTTCCATTTCATACGAAACTAGCTTACACCATGGGAACGGAGGGACTGGCGACGCAGTACTCAGTCAGTACTCCGTACGCAGGAGGGTTACGGGGGACGCTGCTGGACAAGGCGAAGTAAAAGTTGTAATGCGTTGATGGTTCGTTGAATGACGGATTTTAGTGATGGGTCACTTATTTGCCTCGTCGTTGTGCCTTCATAGGATGTGTCGTTGTTATGCCAAATACAGGTGCATGCAGTCTACCCGAGAATGTTGCCTCCTTTTGTTTCGAAGAGAGGAAAATCTGAAGGCACTGCAGTAGGTATGTACGGATTGGTAATGGAGATGTTCCATTGCGCAGCCGAAGAATACTTGTATGACAGCGACAGCCACTGCACAGTTCTCTTCAGTGGCTGCGAAAAAGTTATTATTTTGTTGGGTCGCAGTTTGTTGGCATAGGTTAGGTGTACATTTCAAAGTACAGTCTCGATTTGGTGGTGCGATCCCACCATTGTAAGCGTAGTGAATGTCACTACCTGGTCTTAAGAATGGCTTTAAAGGATACAGGATGCGCAACTTGTAAGGTGAAAGGGTTGCGTTCAGGTAAAAGACAAGATGCCTTCAGCCACTTTGTGCATAGGCACATACGCCAAGAAGGCGGAAAGACTGTATGCAGATTGAGTAAACTTCTAATATCCTCTACTCCAAAGAGCGGCCCAAAGTGCTGTCATTTTGCCAGTTCGCTAAGTGGTACCTTTAAATAGAAGTGATAGCCAGTATCGCTACTGGGTAACTGCGTTGTTGAACGATGAGCTGAACGAAATGGCCAGACGAGGTGGAGATTGTAACAGATCACATGATTAAATGGCTTTTAATAAGATCTGTTAGTGTGTCTGCAATCCTTTGCATCCTATCTTTGTCCAGCAATACTTTAGACCGATGGCCTTTCAACTGCCCTGTTGGTAGAGCGGCGAATCCACCTTCCAACTGTTGATAGTGATCTTAAACACGGTAAAGTTGTTCGACGCACGAGGTGACACAATTGGACGATAGAATCGTCAAATCAGAAATGACCTGTAATGCTAACCCTTAAGTCTTGACTCGCGTCACGTGCTTGTCAGGACGAAAGTGAGGTGGGGTAGGCACCAGTTATAGAATTATTAACTATCTTCTGGATACCAAAATGTGTGTTAACAAAAGAGGTGGGAGCTTTTGATTTTAAAAATCTACCTTTGTGTTTCCATAGCGGTTGAGTATTGGACAAGTAATTTTAAACTAGATACCTGGCGCTGCATTGCTGTATGAACTGAAGGCATGTAAATGGAGGCCAAGTTGTGTTAGTACTCTGAAGTCTACATACAAGCTGATTCGTTCAAATTATTTAAGAATGTGTTTATGTTTTCTTTTTGTTACTTTGCTCCTAAATGTGGGGACGGCAACGACTTTGAGGACAGCATAATGCCATGCTGATGGGACGTGATAACAAAGCAAGTGCAATTAATGTAAAGCAAACTGTGGAAATACGGCGTGGGAGCCAAATGGGATGTAAAACAGGGGTGCTAGAGCACAAAATTGAGCTTTCTGTTGTAGAATATAATTGGAAGGCAGTTGAGTAATTGTGGTGTCGACAATAAGTGTGAGGCGTTGTAGAGAAACTAAAGAGCAGAAAATAAATGTCCAAGTCTGAAGAAGGCAGCAAAGATATGAAGAAATGAAGTATGGGTAAGTTTGAAGACAACGAAGAATGCTTGCTGCAGACTGGTAATCAAAATGAATGTATTAGCCATCAAATGGGTAGTTAACACGAAATATTGCAAAAAAGTGCGATTTGTATAAATATCACACTAGAGGGAAAGTGGGGATAACGGGGCATGTACTGTCTCATAAACGAATGATTTTGTAGGCTTTTGAGGAGGAAAAAGGAAGAGAGTTTTTACACAATCCCCTAGTTGTGATGACAGCCACTTGGGGTGACCACATTGCCTTTGCAGCGTGGACTGACCCCTGAGCCATGCCAGCACGGTCGAATTCTTTCTGTTCGTCGAAAATATATGTATTCTGTCCAAGTATTATGGCTTTTCTGTCCTCCGGAAGGTCTCGGAAGGAACGCAACAATAATTTTACCATGGCTAAGAAGCGATCAAATTATCAGTGCCTTAGGTATATCGTATATGTTATTATAAGTAAAAGCGTTCACTAACCCCGATATTTTGTAGCAGTCGGCTTGTTTGGCTGGCCGATCTCGGTTTAGGTCACTTGGGTGGCCATATTCCTCTAGCCGTTGAGACGGTCTCTGCGCCATGCCAGTAGACTCGTTCTCTCTGCTTGCTGGATACATATATATATATATATATATACATGTATGTATTTATATAATGCTCTAGTATTATGCCTTCCTTTACATGCGATGGAGTCTCGAGACGCTGCATTGGTGGCAGCAGAAAGTGGATCCGTCCTCATAGGACTTTGACCCCACTGTACCACATGTGAAAAACCGTAGTGGTAAGAAAGAATTGCATTTCCTCGGGTGGGAGAATCTCTGATGTCCCACAGCAGGAGAGCTGAAAAATGACGTCTACCTTTCGGCGTCTGCCTCACCCTCTATTCTGCAAGAAAACCATTAACAACTGGAGCGACAGTGGCCATTAGCCATCTGGAAAAGCTTCCTTTCGAAACTTTCCTTGTTACGCCTGCATAAGGACACCGGTGTTCTAACGTGTTCCTGTGGACACAGTGCTGATTGGTAGAGCCCCTCACTCTAAGCGTAGTTCCCTAAACAGACGGAAGCCCAAGTCCAGTCGAACAACCTAGAGAAATCCCTGGCATTGTGGTCAAGCATCGTCTCAGATGCGCTTGAGTTTCAATGAAAAGCACGGTCAGCTAGTAAGTGTTTCTTCCAGACCTGACTAAGCTGTGATAGCTGATGCGCAGGGTTTACCTTAAAGAGCGTATGGGACGAAGCTCAAAAGGAGAGAGGCGCTATGTAATACTTAGTGTGTTCGACTGCCGGTTTCGGTAACGGTCACTTTAAGGAAGTCTCAGGACGCTAATAACACCTCTGTCAAAGGAGTAAACTCATTAGGCCTAGTCTTTAAACACTCATTTCATAACAGATTGTACGAATCCGAAGCACAACATTACGTAGTTTGAGGTTCACAACTGGGCTGTCGAAATGGTATCCAATCCAATAGTTGTTGTGCATGTCGTATATGTTGCACACATTTTCCTACATATCGGAAGAGCCTCGCTTTCGGATGATCGCAAGGGAGGAAGATGAATTCGTAAACATATGGTCTACCAATTCAACTGGAATGACGCTAGCGTTCACATGGAGAGAAAGATGTCAAATTGACAATCATTTATGGCCTAATCAAAGTTTTTATGTGCCCAAGATTGTTTACATTCACCGTACCAATTTGTAGATAAAAATTCGTGCTAAGGACTGCCAGCGGTAGAGGTGGGACAAATCATACCTAGATTTAAAGAAGAGATTGCATTTTAGTAGAATGGATTAGAGACGTTGCTTTCGCATCCTATTTGTGCATACGAACTTAATCATTTGGTCATGTGATAAACCAAATGCATCACGACTAGTCTAAAAATAAAACTGAATGCATGCTTACTTGTAATTCCTAAGACATATATTTACTGCAAATCGCACACTTTGTAAAGTGAAACAAGTCTTTAAGTTAAGTGATTCGCTCAGCATTTACAAGATCTTAAGCGGTAACTGCTTTCTGCCTCCTTGGGAAATTGGATCCGTTGCTACGCTAAAATGTTATGATTATGGCGAGGGTGAGCTATGCTTTTCGAATACCTATTCTGGAAACTAATTCCGCAAAGATGTATTGTGTCTGAATGGAGCATAATTTGCCAAGCATGGCTTCTTTGACGACCATTTCGGAACCAGAATTCCACCCTTGGCATTACTTTGCGTATAATTCAGTTGGGAATAACTTGCATTCTATGGTTTCTTATCATGCCTTATGTACATAAGTTGGCGATAGCCATTTACCAGAAAATTTGACTTTGCACTTATTTCCAAGACTTTAATTATTATTAATGCGCAGTAAATTGCCTTGTACGAATCACTACGACAACCGCATTTGTAAATTCGTCTAAAATGTTGGTCAACTTAAGTAACGCAACAGCTACAGGGCTGTAGATAGAAGACTTTGAGGCAAGGAGAGATAAGGATTTAACCACGAAAGAGCTGCTTATTCCGTTTCAGCACCACAGAAAAGAGCAGGATGAGATCAGATTTTGACTGGTGGCTTATATCAGTGTATGCACAAGGCATTACACATGTAAAACAAAACAAAGCAAAATGGTTTAAGTATGCTGCGCTCTATGCTTTTCTCATTCCGATCTGAAACTGGTCCTAATATAACCCTGGCGGATGGCTTGCGACTGCACAAAGAGCGTGTCTTGACAAAAATGCAGTGCGTGAACCGCGTCATATTATTTCACTAAAATCTTGATTTAAATAAAATTAGGTAGCAGTTGTTGGGTCACTTACGCTACTGTGAAGTGCAGCTCAACTTTAAGACATTCAATACTTGGAGGTGACAGGAAATAGTGCGAACGATTTTAGTACGAAAGCCGAGATGGCACAAGCTCATTGCTCTAGTTCACGTTAGATTTATCTGCAATAATTCAAATTTAGACTCAGTTGTTCCTTCCATCTCTGGCAGCTATGACATTCCTCGTTTTATGCAATAAAAGCCTAAACCTCGCTGATAGCTGAGGAGCATATTTTGGCAAAAAGCTGAATTAACACAAGCATATAAAGCTGCGCTGTACGCACTTTGTTTAGATCCAGAATTAATCAAAATCGAAAAAAACGGCTTATTCCATTCAGTAGTTGCTTGTAATTTTTTTTTTTTTGATTTGCTTCTAAAAAACCAAGGCCTGACCCATGCTAAAAGCGTTTAGCTTGACCCAGAAGATAGTTAGTGCAACCTGATAGGGCTGAAATAATATATACAACGATAGCGATGATGGTAGTGTTGACAGAGAGGTGAAAACTCTACTATTTGCTTAACCACTAGTTCATTTGGACTGATGATTTGGTTGATAACATTAGCTATACATCGGAGGCTGCCGCATTATTAGTCAAGGAACTATAATGGCTGTGAATTTTTGTCATGCTCGTGTCGTTTTCACAGTGTGCGGTTTAATTTATACAAACATATAAATGAAGTGTGGAATGCAACTCTCAAGCTCACTTTCAATAACCTTGAAAACACAGACATTTTCATTAAACCTATTCTACATTCACCCATGACATTTACTTTTGTATTCACCTTGTTAACCTATAGCCCACTGTCAAATCAAAATTTTAAAAGCAAGGTTAATAATTCCTCCGAAAGCTTGCAGATTGCAAAATGTCCTTTAGGGTGTTGTTGAGATGTTGCTTGCATGATAGTAGTTACATGCAAAAACTTGTCGAATCTTCACAAGCCGGTCACTTAATGTCTTCTTGACTTTGCTCCATCTCTTGTTTACCAAAGCAATTAGAAGCAGCCCCAGAGTAGCGTTATTTATAGCAAAAGCAAACCACTGAAAGCATATGACACTGGTTTCTACACTAGCATGCATTTGCGTCTTTATGCTTTTGCTTTCGGTTTGCTCAACTTAAAACTTAACCGCTAAGATGTTGGGTTCATTGCTGTCAGTTACTAATCATCCTTTGTCATAAACAGCATAGATTACTACCGCCCTCTCCTCACTTCATTTACTCCCACAATTAATGCACGCAAGGTAGCAGTTGCTGTCCAGCTGTCCTTGCAATTCGATCAAGTCACTTTCCCGGTGCGTCGACCATTTGGATGCTTTAGCTTTTGGGCATTTATGCACTCGCACTTGGAAACATTGCATAACATAGGTGAAGAAGCATAGTGATACTGATTCCGTAGCAGTTTTTGCATGCATTTTCACTCGTGAGTGAGAGTCTCTTCCACTTTGTCAAATGATCCATAAAGCACCAGTCGTAGTAAAATGTAATGTGTTTTTGTCGTGTGCAACATTATCTGTTATAAACGTTGTGAAAAGTATTGAGTTTGGAGAGTTCCTTTTGAAATGGTTTGCAGTGATGAGAAAGGTAGGAGTTAAAAATCAGTCGGGAAGAGGGCGCAAACCGTCGTAGGTTAGTAGTGAAGTAATGGCTTTGCAAAGAGAAGGAGGGTTTGGGCATTCAATGCAATGCTAAAATGTTTCCGGTTTAAGAGGCGACTGTGCGGTTGTATGGCGCTGAATGGCATAAGAGGGAAAGTGGCTGGTGCCTTCCCTTCTTACCACTGGCATCACAACGATAATTTACTCCTTCCACCCCTGCCTTTACTTTCTTTCCTTTCCTATCCATCACTTATCCGCGTTACCATCACCAACCATTTTTTATTTTCTCCCTATTTATCATTCCGAGAAAAGCATTCCCTTCCTTCAAGTGGTATCGCAGGAAGAAGGTGATTACGTGTAGATCTGCTGACACTGTTAAAATTATATAAGCACCTCCTTCCCCTTCCGTACTCGCTAGCGCACTTAAGCTACCATTGATGATGAAGTAGGCTTCTTCAAAATGCCGCGCAAATGGAAGGTAAAAAGGAAAGCTCATTTTTGAAAGTCTCTACTAATTCATTTGGTCGCGCTATTTGGCCTGGGAAATGGGGGCAAAAATTGTTGCTAACTAAGGGAACAGCAACGTACCCTCAAAATATTTCCTATGCGCTGCTTTCTGATCCTTATTAAGAAGAATGGCTGGGGAGGAATCCACTGAGAAGTCTACGTACACGTTGCTCATACTGCCTAGAAGGCCCTATATTTCTCAATCATTTACTTACCATGCTCCAGTAGTTGAATGCTCAATTGCACGCAATTGTAGACCATCTTAAATCTGCCGCTTTCTTACCATCTAACTCCAATTAACCCTGCAAAACCTTTTCCGTTTGTCGCCTTTGTGAACAACTATACTGCAGTCAACCTAGCGGCAAGGCGCGCCCTCCAGGCATCAGTTAGATGTCCCATGGCGGCTCTCAACCACACGCATGTCCTGTGGAACCACCCTGCTTACCTACTAAGGCAATTTACTTCCTACGCTTTCATTTTCTGCAGCATTCTATGCTTGTTACATGCTCTTAACGCATCGTTGTTCGTGAGAGCATTTGAAATGATGCAAAATGAGCTTTGACTTTCTCACCGGCAGTGCATTTCAGTAGCTCACTATTTGATCGTAAATTTCTGCCATCCTACTTTACAATGTTTCTTTTTAGAACACTCTTTCAGACATTCTACAAGCACATCGATCTTTATCGCTAAAGGTATAGGTAGAGTTGCGACTTCCACGAAAGCATCGCTCTGCTGTAAGCCTTCCGAATGGTTTGTTAAAAGCAATGTCAGCATGGAAGGCTACTCCACGGCACAGCGCGGAGGGCATCAGAGGGCATTGGCACGAATTCCCGCCCTTAACCCTTAAAAGGAAGTATAACTTGGCGAAACCGAAGTGTTCGCGTAGCCTAGCGCAATGATAGGCAACGTATTAACTCACTTCTTATAGAGTCGAATGTCATGGTGTTAGTAGATGGATTTTCTCCACCTTGACAATATAGAATTTCCCGCTTTCTTCCAAACTCTAGCAAATAAATTATTTTTCATGCTAATCTGATTTTTTGTAACATCTGAGAAGACTCGGTGGTGATGGACGATATAAAGCCAAAATTTGTGGTGCTGACCTCAACCGCCATGGAAAGATGTTTATTGTCATGGAGTGATTTGTACAAGAATGAGCAATGACTTAAAAAGCTCCTACTGACCTTTGGTCTTTACGAACATGGATACTTTAGGAGATTTGTCATTTCTTTCTCCAGCGATGTTTTATATAGGTTCTGGATTTGATGGTCCTGTACAGCATGTGTAACATGCGAGTACGTAAAAGACTTTAGTCTTAGCATTAGCATAGGCTACCTCATGGTTAGATCTAAGGATAGCTATCCTAAATAAAGGCACGGTAAAGGCTTGAGTAAAATATTGCGACGCTTGAATTTGAGACTTATAAAAGCAGTGAAATTATATTGCTATAAGATTGTTTTGCACTTCATGATTGTTTGAAGATTAAGCTATAAAATAATCGCATTTTGGAAGCCTTCTTTTCATTTGATGATAAAAATCTAAGTGAGGGGTACAACTGAAATCGCTGATAGTAGCGAATATGCAAAGATGAAATGTGATGCAATCCGACGCGATGCCACGCATATGAATGCATGGAATTGTAAAGTAGCGGAAAGAAGAGGACTGATCAATTGAAAGTTTTGAACCATTAAAGTATCCGAGGTTGGATCTTGAAACATGATTAGATTCATATAACAACACCATCCAAAGCTATTGAATCTCGAATGCGGGATAACTTCCAGGATGTAAGCGCATTTGCAGGTGACGCCAGTCTAGTGATAATAGTACCTGTATCAGTACAAATAGCATTGCATCAATGCACGCCATCAGTCACTTGTTTGTGCTTGGCCACATGTCGATGCTCTTGAATAAGTCGAAGATGCAAGCTAGACTCATGAACAACATTTCCTTCTCTATTACACCAGATCGACTTAGCAACAACACTAGTTACATCTTTGCCATTGAGTGGCATACAGAGTAGCAAGAGAGCGATGAAAGTGGTTGTGGAATGAGTCCCATTGAACAAGATTGCCGTAAACGCTAATTCACAAAGTGGCTAGTAAGGGTTGATGATTAGTTGGAGGTTAATGTCGATCGAGAGGACAAAAGACACAAATGTTTAAGCGTAAGAACTTTTCTTTGGTGTACTCTGTGTAAATTCGAAAAAACTATCCCTCAATTATCATTGTTTCCGTAAAATGCAAAATTCTGCGCTCGATTTGGCAATGTTAACATCTTGAAGTGCACATTTTTGGTTGTGGAAAGCAGTGCTCTGCTATCCGTAGATGAAATGCGCTTGCTAACGCCGCATGCATACAACAGAAGGTGAAAGCCTTAGTAATTTATGGGCAGAAGGTCGGATGGTAAAAATGAAAGGAAAGCACCAGAATATACAGTTAGCTGGAAAAGTTGGAAGTCGAAAGGTAATTAGTAGATGAGTAACAGAAGTCTCAGTGAGGTTATGCTACGTCGGTCTGGGTTAGTGCACAATTTCGTGACGAAAGTGAAACGCTCGAGGTCGTTGGCTCACTTTGTTACATTTCAATTATCTGCATCTCACCTTAGTCTTCCTTGCTACTCTTCGTTCTTCTGCTCTTCGCTGCACTCACTTGTGCTATTTCATAGAGTGAGTTCCTACCCCATCATGTCACATTTCTTCGCACTGTATTTGCTTGCGGATTATTTCGCGCACATATTACTGTATTGAATAAGGTAGTACCAAGGGAAGAGGTCGTGATGTTGGCGTTGGAAGTAGAGGCTGTGCTCAACGTGCTGTCGGTGGCCTCGTTGGAAGATCAAAGAGTGCAAGCATGTTGAAGTGTATATGACGGAAGATAGCTTTTTGGTTTGTAGTGGCAAATGTATAGTCAGTGACTCGAAGCCCTACATGGTGAGCTGCAAAATTGTTACACATCAATTCATGCGAATGGATAAATTTAGTAGATGGATGTCAAGGCAATTTCAAATGCTTTTTTTACTTAGCAGTAAATCTGGCACGAATTCCAAATGCGAAGTGATTAAGAATGAGTCGCATTCTTGTAATGAGATCATCTGTGATTAATGGCAAAGAGTATGTCCCGTGGCATTCACCAGATTTGGTGCAGCTTGCAGTATTGTTTGAAAGGCAGCTAACTACTTATCCTGCTGTTTCTATTCATGTGGTCTGTGTGCCTCATATTGTTAACATAGCAAACACTTCCATTGTCACGTAAGGTTAGCATGTTTTTATCTGAAGCCTTAATAATATGCAAAATGTAGGCTGGGAGTTCCTTTCAGCTATTTTATTATTCTATGAAGAATTTATGAGGTGGCCTTTCAAGTAACTGGGTGTCAACTGTACCCGATTACTATCCATGTGGCCATCCACTGCGTACTGAAGCGTTCGCGTGAACGGCTAAAAGATTGCCTTAGGGAAAAAACAAGGCGCAATGGGATATTTTACATTTTAAACGCTTCCATAGGATTGAACCCCGAAAATCCGATTGGTCACCCTAAACCTTGAATTTCAGTTTGGTGACAACCACAACATGGATTCTGTGCCATGTGTTTCATCGAAGTTATGCATGTCAATGAGTCATTTATTTCATTAAAACGGATCAGAGTCAGGCCCTTTGTTTTCATCAAAAAAACTAACGCAGAATTCTCGACAGCTAGACCTTTTTAACGTTAGTATTCGTTCTAGACTAGAGTCGGTAAAAATGCTCATTAGAACAAACATACACACAAATTGACACGATCCATTCATCCAAGGTCCTTCACCATTCAACATAAAGACTAATGCTTAAGCATAAAATAAATTCTCTTTGTATCTCAGGAGCACCTTATTGTTGTTTGTTGATTGCTTTCCATAGAATCGTCTGCTTGTTGGCAGGGATTTCCTAAACGCATCTGCAAGCTTCAAGTGACTAACCATTCTCGGACGGCTGCCTACCTGAAATGATGCCAATTTCTCTTTATCAACACATTCCTTACCATTATGAGAACAGTATGCTTAACAGTAATGCGACGGACTTTATTTTAGGAACATTCATCACATGAATCTGTAAACCTCTATCACCGTAATCCGCTTCCGCTAGTCATGATTCTACTCGTGGCGCAAACTGCATTTACTCGACCATAATTTGTAGGTCATTTTAAAGACATCCCGCTAATGTCAAAAAGCCCAATTGAGAAAGAACTGGGCTCATTATGCAGACCTTCAAATATTTTAAAGTCCATGCATAAGTACAGGATGCATGAGAAGAGTAAACCACACAGGGTTTTTTCTTGCGTGTTATTTACAAAACACTGCAAACCAAATAAACAAATGCCATTATATGCGCTCTTGTCCCATTTAGTTCTGAATACAGATCCAGGTGTGCTTGTTCTATTTAACAGTAGCTACAGCTTCGAATATTTTGCTTAGCTCTTCACTTAAACGAACAACTTTACGCAAAACCCATTCTGTACCGAACACCCAAGGAAAGTTCCAATCGCTTTTCCAAAGCCTGTACAAATGCACAAACTCAACCTACCATTTAGTAAATATTAGACAAATTTTATGAAATGAGGAACGTAATCGGACAAATTAGTGGTTTTCCTTATAAAATTGCTGTATTACTTGTGCGTCTTTCGGTACCTTATTCAACACTTCACTTCTATTAACAAACATATCATAGAACACTTGCCCACATGTTGTCCTAATTGCTTAAGGGTGGAGGCAACGATTAGAAGGGTTCTAAGAAATCAAAGATGTTAGCGATGTTGCACAATATCCTCACTATGCTTTTGCCACACTGACGTGTTTGTTTTACCTCAACAATTATTTCGCTTCGCTACACACTCTGTGCCCCATGCGATTCAGGAGTTTTGAATCACTAATGAAGTACTGCATTGGTGAGCATGCAGATGCTATAATCCGGTTAGCGCAGAATAATTTTATTGCTTCAGCATGCTTCTGATGCACAGACAAGCTCAAGCTGCAGTGTTATCTGAACTACACCACTACTGTACGGAATGTTGTAATGACCCCCTAACATGGGAAGCACTAACAAGTTACATCCACCCAAGCCATTCCTGCGCTTTTTTTCCGTCACCAGGCTCAAATCACGAAAAGCAGTTGTACCGGTCACGTCCCTACACTGCAGACTCTTGGCGCCAACTGTACAGCCAAATACGGTAGAAATCCCTTCACGCAGATAGGCTTTGTAAAATCTAAACATGTTACCTATTGCCTTAAGGTGAAATCATTAAAGCAATCGCTGCCAGTTAGTTAATCAACCACCGAGCTTCGTCAAAAAGGTTGATTGATTTGGAAACCACACTCAGGATATTCTCTGCTTGGCGATTCTTTAGCTCTGCCTAACGTGTTATCTCCTGTTACCTTCCTGGGACAGTAGTTAGGGTACATGCTTTACAAGTGAAGATTAGCACAAGCTGCGCCTTCTGTGCAGGGCAGTGCTCCTAAAGTTTGTTATTCCCAAATATCTAGACTTCCTCCTATGCTAATGACTGTTGCTTTTTGTATTTATGGACACGTCAAGTTATTTTTTACAGAACGTAGGGTATCTTTCTGAATGTAAATTACAGCACATGGTATCTTAACTTTAATGTCAATTTTAAGCAAAGACTGATTTCCGTAAATGTAATTCCTTTGAATCTATGCAGAACTATTGGAGCAGATTCAGTTGTCAACAATGCCAATAAATATAATTTTAGACCTTAAAGGACCCACTTTTAAAAAAAACATTTTTTTTCTCCAATCGACGACGCTAATTTCTTCTTGAAGATTGATAGAAAGCTAGCTCACCAATAGTTCTGTGGCGTACTATGTCGCTTGCTATGCGATAAGCTTAAAGTTGTAGAAATGACCGATCATTTAGTTACTTCAATGGGAATTGTGGTTTTTAAAGTGCTTTATCCACCACCGAAAATACTTTCAAGATGACAACCTACACACATCATCGCTAGCTCTGATTAAAGACAAAGGAATTTTTCATTTAAACCATATTCAACTCTAGCTTAAGCTAGTTGAACGTGGCTTTTTCGGCATGCGGTCAGATTAGCATTTTTCGTGGCCCAACAGAGGTCATTAACAACCAAGGAGAAAGTATATTTTAAACCCATAATAGGCCCCCTCATCTTAAAATTTCCAAGGCCCTGACTATGGCGCTATTCTCGTACCGCTGGCAAATGCCTTCAGCTCTCATTTACTAAGTGTCATTATGATTGAAATTAACTCTTATTTTACCTGTTGAAATCCCTATGGTGGGTAGATCCTCCACTTTGAGTTTATTGCCCAAAACTAACAAAACTCTAGATTGAGTAGAATGTCCAAGAGGGATCGGTGTAATTGTATCCAGGCACTGCCCCATTTGCTTGGGCGTTTCTTCCGGCACTGAATGCGTTATGATGGCTGCTGTGAGAGGTTTTCCAATGGGAATGTCCACCAAAATGCTCAAGAGAGGAGAGGGACTATATAATACCTCGTTTGACCACCGGTTACGGTAACAGTCACTTAGGTGGCCTCATTGTTACTAAAATGTGAGAAGTAGACTCGTCTTCATCTCATCAAATAAATGTGACATACCTGCTGGAAAACAGTTTTTGCCTTGTTGGCTTGTTTGCGACTCTATGAAGACTTCGAAAGGGTCTGCGGATGTACACACACTGTGAGGCTAGAAAAGACTAACGAGAAAATCGGCCATTATTCTGGTTGATTAGTCCATTTTTGCTTTCCTTACAGTATTACTTACATTACAGCTGTACTGCTATTGTGAAATGTCATTGTCTAGATAATGAAGTGAATAGGAGGATATGAGATCTCTCCATCTACTTCCTAATAGATTTCAAATGCAGCATCTCATACTCTGAATTTTAGGAACCATGACCTAATATTCACATATTTTGTGAACCACTTATCCAACTCTCGGTAGCCTACAAAATAATGACCCCAAAATCAGCGGTCTGCGATTAGGAGCAAAGAATCCTAAAACTCTTTAATGTCTGCGTTTTATAAAATGCTCCTTCTTCGGCGAAATTGATGGCTTACAATATTAGGTGTTGTTCTCCACATCCAACAAATTGTTTTCTTGAAATCATTCTATACGTCTCACAATGTGGCTTCTTTAACTACAGTTCCTTATCGACGCGACAAATTGCTGTGGTGAGGAGGCTTTGAGGAGAAATAGAGAGCAGATAGGTAGAAGCCACGCTGATGCTACTCCCTCCTGGCTATCCCTGACTCCCACTCAAGGCGATAGACGATGCGACCGTTTCAAGCTCTATTGAAGCCTAAGATCGAAAGGATAATAAATTTACGGGACCAAAAGGGTGGAAGGAACTCACCCAAATTTTTATCCTTTGCATGCCCAACCTTATCTTCGCAACTTTAATCAGCAAACCCAACAGCGATATTCCGATTTTCTATGCACATAGTTTCCTTGTAAAATGAGGAGTAAAACAATAGTGATGTTTATGCCACGCCACAACTTCCTTGTTCCTGCAGTTATGTTTCATGTTTGTACCAAACTAATAGTGGTAGCATCCACTGGTAAAGTAAGAACTTGCATAAATTGAAAACGAGGAGGAGTCTGTTAAATGAGAACAGCAGTGGCACGATTAAATCCGCTGCAAGCTGTTGTATAGCCCTCGATTTAAAGTCTCATTAAGACGGCCACATGATTTGGTAGGGCTACAGCTAAAATGAAGAAGAGAAGAACTTGTCGTACCACTCAGAGGACTATTTACTCTGCATCAGTAATGCAGAGGACTACTGTGGTACTGAGAGTTAATTTACGCAAGAACATCCACATTAATAATGTGAGTTCATTTGGCGCATCGTAGTGCAACACGTTTCCTGACCTTAGTGCAGGCGAAAGCACATAAAATGGCACTTTAGTTGCATGTGCCACCCAAAAAACAATTAAATCACAAGGGGTGCATGAGTTACTGATGTATGCCTGGAGGCGTTTGTGCAATGCCTATGCTACTGTTACCATACTGGACTTGCATCTTTTAATTCTGGCAATCCGATCAGCCAAGTGCATTTGGATTTTGAAACTCGTCATCTACAGATCAGGCAGTGCATGCAGTCTTTGACTCCTGACGAAGGATGGACCAGATCCATACACCATTGCCAAAACATGCAAAGACGAATTCGCATTTTTCAATCTTCTATGCAATCTGATTTTCAGTAAAGCATGTGATTGAATGGCAGACACCTGTGGACTTAGAGTTGTAAAGGTATACCATGTCCACATTACTATATTGAAAAAGGCAATGCTAAAGAGTAGGCAGTAACATTGGTGATGGAAGAGGATGCTGCGCTGGTGGCGGCGTCGGTGGCATCATTAACGATAAGTGAGGGCAAATACATTAAAATTTCATGGAATGCAGCTGCTTAGTTCGCATGCAAAAAACACATTGCAGAGTGGGTTGTAGAATAGGTTCACATCGGTGATAACAAATAAAATCAACACTGTGGCTTTAAAGAAATGCAAATTTATTTGCACTCGTCTCTTTTTGAAAGGTATCTATTTCAACGTTTGCTTACTAAACCAAATATTTTGCCCACATTTACTAAGATATCTCTTCGTGGTTCCGGCAACTGCTTTAGTGTACCCGACTACTTGGATGTGCTCAGTTACTACCAATTAGAACCCATTTATTTCACAGTTAAAACTAGGACCCTTGAGCACTGCCACCTGCTATACAATGGTTGAATCTATTGCTTAAGTGTAAAATAGGTTGAATTAGTGAATTTTGGCCTCCTCTCCCTCTCAACAAGTTATATTAGACAAAGCCTTTTCCCCAATCTGCTGCTTTGCCAAAAAGTATAAAAAAAGTTGTGACGGGTATGAAAGCACCGTAATTGTGGAATGAAAGTAACGCAACCATCGCACGTGAAAATGGTTCGTTTTCTAGGGATAGAATTCAGTGCAGCATTTATGTAAGGTTGATTTGGACATCTATTCATTCACCTAGAATCAAATCGGAATGATTGTTACCTTCCTCCTTCTAGGGCTCCTGATGTAATTTTGCATTAGTGTTAGTTCAAATGCATACCTTACTGCCTTAAAATTTGGTGGCTGTGGATGGATGCATGTGTGCCATCACCAAAGGCTAATAACGCTATCAAATTCATGTTCTTTGCTGAAATCTAATTTTAGGGTAAAATCACTGTTAAGCAAACCTGCACTTTGCACAGAATAGTCATCGTGCTCAATGTTCGGTGTCGTAAACATGTCACGCGACATTACTTCCTTACTATTTTATCGACAACAGCAAGCGCTTCAAATCGTGCATTGCAGGCAGTTTAATTGCATAGAATAGTAGAAGAGGTGCATCGAGACCACAGAGTTCAAGTTAAGAACTGAGAGTGACTACGCATGTTTGGTTTCATGGCAAAAAAATTAGACGTCGTGGTGACTGCAGTGGCTGGCGACTGTCATAAATAGACCCCATTTAGGTAACGTCCTGGCATCCACGTTGCAGCAGTCAGTGATGCGCTTTAGACATGTTCTGGTGCAGAAAAGCATCATCGTCTTATTCATACCAGATTCTTTATAAGCTTAAGAGGAGTGGTGAGGAAGATAGCATACACGTAGCTCATTTCCATCCTAAGTGCATGTTAGGAACAAATGTCTTTTAGAACTGCGTCGAGGTTGTTCCAATGTACACGGCGAAAATTTCGTCGCATTGCGGGTAATGAACTGCTCACTGGTTACAAAAAAACACATGCAAAATTTAGCCATTCCATAAGGTTTGTCCTTTTTTGTTGGTTCTTTGGAATGCAGGAAAGAGACATCAGGATTAAGCTTGGTTCCTCATCACTGCCAGGAGTTGTTTAGCTTGGCGCCCCTAAGAAATGTAGTGATGGAACACCTAATTAAATGGCATGACTAAATTTGTGAAATACTTGACTTGCAAGCATAGTTTAATGGAGTTCAAACCCAAACTATGCACCATGGCCTATAATTCAACTGCAAATTCCACGTTTGCTTTGGCCAAGTGAGTTGTGAGCCTCGACTTGTTATTACTTGTATTTGCTACAAGTAGTATGACATTTCACTACTAAAGATGCCATAGTGGTGTAGTGGAGAGTACCTGGAAGTGAATTAATGACACTTCAAATTTGTCAGAAGAGCACTGACGTAGGTGTTTACCTGCGATAGCTCTGCTCCACTTCTTAGACATCATTGGTCGTTTATCCCAGAACCATAGCTAAATAAGGCCAAACAACGGAACAAAGCAGCATGGCAGACTGGTGGAATAGTAACTTGATCAATCAATTTTGTAGGCGGAGTTTGGGGAGAACTGATTTCACATAAACATTCTCCAGCTTGTGAAGGGGATGATGGACTTGTGAGTGCTGACGGGTGAAAGACTACTTACCACCTTTCATAATGTTCACTTTCGCGCCTCACCTCCTCCTCTTGTAGTGTCCGGACAATGATGAAAGTTTGTCAAAGATAGATAGGTGTCTACTTTCTTCTGAGGTGTACACAAGCCATATGACATGAAGTGTAAGGCAGTAGAAGGATTTACGGGGCCAAACTACAACTCTGTTCAACGGTAAGCGCTAAAACTAAGCCGATTTTGCGACTTATCTGCTACAAACACGCACTTCTCTTAATTTAAACCAATGGTGCGAAGGGTACGAGCGACCATTTGTGTTTTTAGGGAGCAAACAGCGCGAATCCAGCCAATCAGGACAGAAGAAGGGATTTTTTTAAGGTTGTTAGTAGAAACAGCCATGAAAGCAGGTGACCGCAAAATGCTGGGTAGGGGCTATTTTAATCCGGGTTGCGGGCCACCCAGGACTTTAGGTACTGCAAATTCTTATAATTAAAGCTAAACAGCGCTGCACAAATACTTTTTGCAGCTATGGAATCTTGGTTTGATTTAGGAGCTCTTAAGCTGTGTGATACGGCTGATTCAACACTTATACAAATCCAGGGGCGCCAAATCGACTTAGTTTGTGACAATGGTTGTGAGTCTAATCGTGGGAGTGGATAAAGTATATACATATCACAAACTAAAATTGCGTAGGATTCGAAAAAGCTTTAAATCATTTTGGCTCTAATAAGCAGTGATAATTCAGGAAGCAAAAATGGTTTTGTTTTGCTTTGTGCTCAGTGGGTGAATTGGAAGCATTCCTTAATCAAAAGACATAGAAATTGGTGAGAAACAGACCATCACTTAAAGCCACAAGAGCAGATTTAGTTCCTTTCCATTGATTGGGTTTTGTAAAGAAAACAGTCAGAAGCTTAGCAATACAGGGCATATTTAGTGTGAGCTTTTAAAAAAGTGTTGAAATGTCATGAAACACCGTGTGTGGTGCTTTCATATTGGACTAATCATCATTTGGCTTTTGTATAAGGAAGGACGGCCACAAGGGTATAGTTGAGTATCAACCACAATAGCGACAGCTTAACTTGCTGTGCGCACCAAGAATGACAATTGTGAGACTAGTTCTAGTCTAAAGTATCCAACTATGGTTAGCCGAAAGTTAAAAGAATTTAATAATCTAACGTATACAGCATCCAATTTGCTAGAGAAAAGGCACAGACCAAAACTAGCTCAGTGCTTTCTACGGTACTCACATAGCGAAAGAGATGCATTTCTTCTGTTTGTTGTGTCAATAGCTTTCGTGGCGACTTATACGTACTAATAAGTTCCACCGGATGACAAGTGGCAAAACACCATTTAATGGTAAAGAACCATAATGCAAAAGCGTTCAAAAGTCCAAGGCCGATGCAACGATCTGGTGCTCCGAAATAGAACCAAAGCAACGCAGTCAGTAACACACATCTGAAATCCAATTAATCTTACCGAGGAGTGGCTTAGACAAGAGAAAAGGGCAGAAGATGGTTCCATGATTTTACACGAAAATGTGCGAAATCAACCCTCACCATCCACCATAAAGAGCCAGAGCCAGTAAAGCAGTGAAATCATTACCTTTTTGCACAACTAGGCGGTCCTGTCCTTTATCATTTTAGATCATTTTGTGGAGAGCTTTGCCATATCGAAGCAAAGACAAAATGCTTCTTTTTCCCTCTTTTAATCACTGCAAGGCACTCAATTTCTTGTTCTTGACTTTAGCATTAGACAGCCATGTAGAAGGTAAGAAATGTAAGATTACAGCACGAAACAAAAGGAAGAACTACTTACCATCAGAGTTTTGCACCTACTTTGCGTTCTGTTGAAAAAGGAGTAGAAATTCAGATTGCCGAACACATCGTAAACGAGTTTCGCGCAGCATTGCAGCTAACCTCCTCCTACCAAAGGTGAACTGGGCGCAGCTTGGGAGATAAGTGGTGCTTTGCCCTGTAAAGCTAATAGTTCATCTAAATTAATCACTCAATTGGCCTTACCACAAATGGTGCTGCAGCTTCAAACTTGTTATGAAAGCGCAACACTGGAAGTAAAAATATGAGCAGCCCGTGTAATAAGGCATTGGCTAAAGTGGAGGAAGGCAGTGCATTAAGGATTCAATCGAGGACGCAGTGGACAGGATTCTCATCGGTCAGATACAAGTTTAAGTTTCCTTTCCACCTTATTTGGATGATGCATTGCTCCACTGGGGTTCACAGAGTTGGGAGAGTGCTACATTAGGTATGAAGGTCACTCAGACAGAAAAGCACTAAGAGTGCTGGGAGTCAAATTCCTAGCCCCATAGCAGCAGTTTTTAAGCCCTCCTTTTCAAATTTCACTTAAAGGTCTACATGTTCTTGCAATCAATGACAGCTCAGTTGTGTGCGACTTCGGATCATAAAAATGCGGTGTCGCCGTTTCGTTATTCACTTTGACTCCAGAAAATGGCCACATCCATCCCAGTTACACAGTGTGGTCGCTTTCATGCAGACTTTATGTCCTACGCATGTTCGTGTTCCTTGTGCCAGTTCGTGCACCACCGCAGTCTTATGTGCTACTTAGGAGAGACGAATGGTGGGCCTTGAGCACTTGCTTTTGCTGACTTTGTTTCCATCTTAAAAAATCAAGCACTTTAAATTTTATTAAAAACTGGATGATTAAGATGCTAGTAATCGGACCTGTATCTACGATTAAGTTCGTATGACGGCATCACAGATAAGGTATCCAGAGTTGTTGAATCTCTGAAGCACACCGAAGTTCATGATAAAGGCGCATATACAAGTGAGGTTAATGCACTGAATATGGTATTTTCGGTAGACACAACATCCCAAACGTCTCGGACGCCTTACTCTTTTCTTAGCTAGCGTGGCTTTAACGAACACATTTTAGCTACTTGTTCTTCCATAGGCACACATCGGTGGTCCCATCTGATTTGGGAATTAAGGTTGGAGTCGTGGGAGCTAATACCATTTCCACTCTGGGAGACCGCACCAGCAGCATCAATAGTTGCATCCTTGGCAGTGATCAACATGCAGAGCAGCCAAAGTGCGAAGGAAGTGGTTGAGGAATGAGTCCTAATGAACAGGATTGGGACATGCGCCACTTCGTAGAGCAAATCACGAAAACGACACATAGGCTCATGACGGCTATGCAGCCATGCTTCAAGCAGAGTTCGTATGACAGTTTTCAATTGCTCCTGCAAATCCTTTCTTCGTTCACTCGAAAGTTATTACCTATGTTGCCATGTTGTTTCTTCTTAAATTTATTCGATGTAAGTATGAATAGTGCCAAATTTTCATCGCAATTTCGCCAATCTGCAACATTACGGAGATTCAATTTATTTTGCTACACGTGTGTTCGTAGGCTCCACTGCCTCACATTCGCTTCTGTTGTGACAGAAGCACACTTCGGAATGCAACAGTGAATGGGTAGATGCATGCGTTCATGGTGTGTAGTGAGGGTAAATGATGAGTCAAGAATAGGGGAGTAACCGCAAGATGATCGAAAGCAACCATGTTATTTAGTCTACTATAAGAATGGAACCGAGACGCGAATGAAAGCGGTTTGTAAGAGGAGAATCTGATTTGAAGGCGAATGCGTCAGTCCTAGGCATGTCCATTCAAAAATGATGGCTTAACCGGTGCTGCTGAATTGTGCAGTCCTCCTTGTAACAGCAAGCATACAGTTTTTCTCTCGATTTTTGTGGCTGATGCACTGTCACCAGTCGGGGACTGAGGTTAGCGAATGGGTAGGACCACAATTTATTTCACTTCTACGGTGCGCCTCCAAAACCAATTCACTAAGCTCCTAGAGCCTTTTTTCGGCAACATATCTTTTGACAAGTGAAAATGCTGCTGCTCAGAGAAACAAGAGTAATCAAAGAAAGTTCGACATGGTTTTCCAATGTTTTCCAATCAACTAGATTGCAAGTATACGGTCCTGTTTGTTTGCCAGAGCTTTTCCATGTGAAAATGCTGAGTCGAACAAAGCTTATGAAGCGTAGCCCGTCAATCTTTTAAGATTGCTGCCGCTTCAAAAATGTTGCCTCGAGTAACACGCAAAATACTCCTTAGAAATAGGCAATGCTTAAGGAATAAGCAGTGGCGCTAGAAGTAGTAATGGAGATTGAGGTCAGGGTTGAGTCGACAATGTCATCCAAAGACTAGTAGGTGCTCCTCTGTTGGTGCAGTGTAAAATGCAGCCTCGTAGATTGTTTTCTCATGCGCAAGACAACAGAAACAAACATGTCAAGACAGGATATGGAGAAAGAAAGGAAGAGATAGCCTAAAAATGATGGCAAGAGGTGGATACAAAAGGAAGGAAAAAGACGGTAATTTAAATACTACGCGGTTGGATTTGAGGGCATATACGCATACTAGGGTGGATGAGCGTGGGCGGAAGTGAATGAAGGGAGAAACAAAGCAGAGAATAATTGAAGGAAAGACTGTGGGATGTAGACACGGGAGCATGGAAAAGGAGATGCAAATGGGATCCAATCGAGAAGTGACTGAGCAACACCCAGTCGTAAGTTGGGCATGGTTGTGCAATTGATGCAATGGTGGACGAATTCCCCAGTAGCCGTTAACAAAATAACTGGATGCTCGTATGCTTCGTGATGTCATATGTGCCGAAAGTACTTTAATCGCCCAATTTGTGTTACTTATAAATGTGCTATGACGGATATCCACTGAAGTACAAAATTTTGTCTGCAGTAGGGCTTCAAATCCCCAAACACCCTTTGTAGGATATCGATAACTAAAAACAATTGCAGCCATTAATGTTAAAGCAAAAAAAACGTGAAAACCCTACAAGTATGCACGCCCAAGCACTTGAATTACTAAGTAGATGGAAAACAAAATCAAGTGCCACACTTAATATTAAATTGGCTTATACTCAAAATGTTTCCCATTTGCAAACAGTGATGTGGACCAATTTCATAACTCGCTTTGTAACGCTTCGTGCAATTGTCGATGCAGTTGCGAATGCAAACTGAACAGTTGCATTCCACTAAACACACTTCTACACGCTCCTACTCATTCAGCTTCTGAGGAGGCCACCGGCGCCACCATGAGCATAGCATTCACTCTTCCCACCGATGTCATGGCCTCCTCATTTAATATTACCTTATTCAGTGCAGTAGTATAAGCGTGGTAGATTTCGCAATGAAATACAGAACGAAAAAAATGTGACTTGATGAGTTAAGGACTCACTGCAGGAAATAGCACAAATGAGTGGAGAAGAGAATCGAAGAATGAAGGGTAGCAAGGGGGACTAAAGTGAGGTGCAGATGATTGTAGCGTAACAAAGTGGGCCAGCGATCCCGAGCGTTCTGCTTCCGTCACTGGTGCGCGTACTGACCCACAACGGTGTCTTTATAAATTATCCCTTCATAGGGTCACTTGGCATAAGTCCAAGTGTGTATGTTCATTTAGCAGCACGAGTAAATGAAAAAAATCAGTAAGGGAATGAAAAGCAAAGGTCATGTTAAACATATTCCTTGGTCAGGAGGTAACTCATTTTGGTGCTAACACTTCATGTAAAATGATTCTTCATCGACTTTGCAATGAAGTCGATACACCTTGCAATTGTGCGTTTTCAAATTTGATGGAAACAGGGAATCTGGTATAGTGATAGCTTTTACTGACTAGCGATATTGCTTTATATTTTCAATACGAATTCTAACGACTTACTTGATGCGATCCCCTGGGTAGTCACAATTTGATCACGTTAGTTTATAAGGTGCCTAGTTTGAACGAGGCTATAGTATTCAAAGAGAACTACGAGTAATTGTCAGAATATTAGAAGAGGATTTCATATTGTCGAGGTCGATGTGCCGGACATTATTCGCAGCAGTAAAGGGACCCATTTCTTTCACGGCAGCCAAAAATACAGATTAAATAAGCTTAGATTATGCATTGACAAAAATACTGTTGTAGAGAAACAGTAACATTTTCCGGTTAGTGACCGAGACCGAAACAGCTCGTAATATGTGCTGTTAAATTTATTCTGCTTTTTTCATGATTGCAAAGCTCTCCCTTCTACGTCTGGGGACCAGGTCTTTGCCCAGTAGTCAGTACCACTGAGGTGAATTTGAACAGCGAATGGACAGCATCTTGGTTTTGCTCAACTCCTCGCCCTAAAGAGAAGGCAGGGTTCGCCAGAAAAATCAGAGACGCATGTTCTGATATTGCTGAATGTTTGCCATATGAAAATGCATGACAAACTTTCCATGCGCTAGGTGAGCGAATTATTGACCAGCGTCTACACAAAATCTGTCCGTTCCAAGGCTGACATCTGCAGTAATACTGGCTGGCATTTCTTCTAGAACTCCCATTTCAACCTAGACCACTAAAAGTTTCTCCCTTGCTTGGATGGAGTATCGGCGTTGTAGGGATTAATCGGGCATCTGCAACATCAGAAGCATTGTGGATGTACTCAATGCGCTTCCCCTTATGTAAAATCAGTTAGTATTCATACCAGTAATTATTGTTAGGCTTCAAAATGATTTATTTTCTTAAGCCACGAGAATAGAACGCTGTGCATTTTGAAGATACATTCCGCGTCGATGATTGGTTTGCTGCACTCCCGCTACTGGATTTGCATAGCAGTGAGACACAAACACAGACCAAAACGGCCTTTCGTCGTAATCCTCTCCAGTGGATTGGACATTTGTCGAACCGTGTGGCACATTGGTTCGTGGCATGATTTTGGCGTAGGTAATCGTGGTTATGGAAGTGTGAGAGGATTCAAGGTGGTTTGTAGCTGCGAGATCTAGAATTACAATCCCTCACATTGTGCTGTCTGTGCACGCGCAAGCAGTACTTCACATTCCAATGATTACCACGAATCGTCGAAATGCTGACGATGGGTGTGTAAGGAGGGGTATTGGTTCGATGTATGGTCTTCAACACAGTCGAGTCCATGCAGTTGTTCGTCAAAGACGCTGAGGTGTGGAATTTGTTTTTGGAACGACAGCAGTCTTAGAGGCCGTATTAACAGCTGTGAAAGAAGTAATGAGGCCAATAAACATTTTTTTCATCCCAGCAGTATTATTCGGTTGCTGAACAACTTGGTCTGTTTGATCCATCTGCCCTCATCACAGACCAAAGTTTCATGATCGGCTTGCGTTATTTTGGCCTCATTTCTCATTCCCTTAGAACAGAAGGGCTGAATGAAATCTGTCTCCTCGAACACAAGTTTCCTGTCTCATTTGGTTAACGCAAACAACACAGTGCAGAGGTTTGTAACACTTAGCTCGCTTAAGTTCCTCCTTTCTGCCATGCAAATGCCATTTGCCGTCACTCAACTCTCGCTCTTTGAGTGATGCACTACCTATAAAAGTAGCTATACTCATTCTGTATGATGCTTTGCTTTCAACACTTGTCTACTCACTGACCTACGCACAACATTGCATTGTCCGCCCCACGTAGACCGGAGGAAAGCATATAACGACGGCCGCCTTGACATGCATAAGGCATCCGCGGCGCGAAAGTATCGGATTGGATAAAATGTTGACCTCGTACTTGAGTGAACAAAAAATATTTATTGAGAAATATAGCATAGGACGACACTATATTTAACACATTGCGATGTTGTCAATTAATTAATTAATAAGAGGTGGATCGAGTGCGGAGAAATAACACAATTGAAACGCCAAGTAACCAGATAAGCTTGGCTTCTTCGAAGGGTAAAGGAATGGGTGGCGGCAGCTGACGTCTCGAATGTGTAGACAATGTGTTCTTCTATCTTTTTTTTCAATAACAGGTAATCTATTTCCGAAAGGAAAGAGGAATTTACAGCAAAACTTAGGACAAGACTCGTCGCCTCAAGTACCACCTCATAAGCCATTTGTGAGACTTTTTGACGAAATGAGCGGTCCGTCATCCTCTGCATAGTTGGATAAATGAACTAACCTTGAATGTTATAGGTCATCATGCATTAGGGGTGCGAGGGTAATGTAGTTTATAGCCGAGGATTTTTAATTAACCTATTATATAAAATAGCCTTTTAACAGCACATATACTGATGAGTTTTGTGCATTGAAGTTTTAATCTTGAAATACACATCAAAACAGTTGCTGATCACATGCCTGCTGGTTGCTGCTCCTCTTCTGCAGTGTTAACTTATCCGACACAATCAAAATTGCAACAACAATCCTAACTTTGGTATACGAGGCCTCCTCTTTTTCTCTTTCCTCTCTTTTATTCACTCCCCCAACCCCTTTTTCTAAGTCGAAACCATCACCGGGAATGATGAGTACGTCGTCAGAAAAGTTGGCAATGGAATGTGGAAATCATTAGCCGGAGGTTATACACATTCCTCACTCATTGCAGGCAGCAATACTTTATTGAGTTTGGCAAAGTAGAGTTGCAGAAGAGCCAGATCGTAGATTTCAAAAGGTCCACAAATGCCATCAGAGCAGCTAAATTGATTTGGAAACAATTCGTAGCAACATTTGAAAATAGCAGTGCACCGCAGGAGAATGACTTGACAACGAGAAATGGTGAATGCAGAGCGCACTGTGACATCCACTTACATTTGACAAACCAAGACTCTTTGTATAATGCATGATGTCCTCTACATCCCAAAGTTGGTTCAACCATCCAATAAAGCAATAGATATCGAGCCGTACACTTCGCTAACGTCTTGCACATGTCGGAGGAGGCGATATTTGAGTCAACAAGTCTTGCCACAAGTCTTGCCCCAAATCCATTCTTTCCTTTAAAAACAGATTACCCCTTAGCGATGGTTCGACATTGGCATTGTGCTCATGACTGTCTTGAACAAAAGCAAGACTGTCAGTGAGGTAGATCTTGTAGTGTTCTGGAAAAAACTCTATCACTTCTGTCTGCATTAGGCGTTGGAAGGTAGCTGAAACGCTAAAGAGTCCGAAAGACTTCGCCCAAAATTCATGAAGTCCGTCTGTCTGCCCAAATTCCTGTAATGACGCAAGGTTGTAGACCACCGTCGCTCTTCTCTACCAATGCGATCAGAGAGGCTCGGGTTACTTGGATGGCTTTGTAACCTCACCCTTGAGCATCTCTTTCAGCAGCCTTCCCACTTCTTCCAAGAGAAGCAGCAGCACGCGTCGGAGTGATTACCGAATAGGTCTGGCTTCGCCACCTATGTCTAATATATGCTATGCGATGTTCGTTCGTCCGAGTTTTACTCCTTGCCATGAGAACATATTCGACCACTCACTCAGCAACGAGCACAGATCCTTCCACTCACTGCTGAGAAGATGTCATGCTAGTTGCTTAACTTGAGAGACATGGTAATTTATAGACGTTACAAGGCCAAAAACAGAGGATGAAGGACACATCTTATTGTAAGTTTTTAATAGAATATCATAGGGCATACTGTGGTGATAAGTGCCAAGGAAACATGCAGCATTTGCAGCAAACCTGCTTGTGTTTTCAGTGGGTATGTAAAGGATAAAGCAGGGCTCGAACTATCATTTTTTCTAGCCAAAGAACAGGAATGAATGTGCCAACATTTAGTAAGCACGTAGACCAACACCCCACTACTAAGCAAGATGTAAGTAGACCGTGATTCAAACGGGAGTCAAAACACGGTCTGCTTCATCATAGCTTTTACAATCTTTTGACCACTGCAAACAATCGAAATGAAGCAAACAACTTCTGACACATTTCCCAATGAAGCAAACAGTGTCTCGACCTGACCTACTCACTAGCAGCATACAACACCATGGTTCACTTTAAGAGCAATTTTCTTATAAGGCTCAAATCACCACACCCAGGCAAATAAAGGGTGAATGCTACAAAAAGAGAAAAAGAGCACAACTTAACCCTAAGTTAGCAGGTGTAACTTTTGAAGTTGTAATGATCAACCAAATAATGCCATCGTATACTTTGATTCACCCTTACATTAACTTCATTCAACTACATGTTTCCGATATTTAACTCCTTTTGTTTGAATCCTAATTGGTTCTGAGTGTCAAGCAAACTTGGAGCTTGGAAATCACATAACGGTATAACAGGGCGCTGCAAATCGACGTTGGACTCCGTTATGTCGTGCTCCAAGGTCAGGTGAGCCGTACGGGGGACGGGACGGGGCTTTTTCACCTAGACAATATTGTAATTTCATCTTTCATGTCATCTAATCGGACGTCAGACCAAGTTATAGGTGAGGCTCAGTCACGTAGGTGGGCAACTGCTTGGTTCGTAAGGTAACACGATGCAATTTATGGGTTGCATCAAGCTGCGTGGTCATTTAATTTCACGTGGCAGTAAACGGCACACCATCCATTTGATTGGTTCTCTAGCAGAATCAAAGCCAATTTTAGTATGGTTTAGTGGATGTCATCGTGAAAGCATATTTGTGGCTAACCTTCGGCATTCAAATAACGGTGGCAATAATAGATGAAATTAGATCAAAATGGGGAGCCCTCTAATACTTGCAGCGGTCCATTCGAACAGTCTTACCGTAGTCCCTATTAGACACCATCACGTAGTGTAGAATAGGCTGTGAAAGGAGCTGAAGATAAACCGTGATCACTGCTTGCTGCTGGTGAGACATCTCATGATGTAGCAATAAATCTCCCATCGATGGCAGGTTAAAACACATCAAGATGCGCTTCAAGTGCCCTCTCCTGTATCCGATTGGATACACGCACGTCTTAGCAACGTCAGCAATAAAACCACTCGCATTACAAATCGTCTTCGAGAGTGTAACAAATACAAGTGTAAGCATCACTTAGAAGCACATCTTAATATGGCAGTGAACAGCACAAATATTTCGGTAGTTGGGGTGATTTCCACTTCTCATGGGTATTTTCTAGAACTACTTTCGTCACGCCAGTGACTATGCACTCTTCCACAATTTTTTAAACCCCATATGCAGATTTATATTAGTCTACCTTAACTTAGACGCAGTTTCACATTCCTTACCGCTTATGCTATCGGCTCCGGAATCTGGCGAAGTGCCTGATTGATAACCCTTAGATGAGTCACCGTTGTACACACGACACCTATATTTGCCAATATTGTAAAATATAATTACTACTTTCTGAATGTTCATTTGGCGGCATCGTAGTTTGCACCGCGCTTGTGTTGTGATGATTGTTCGAAGCATTGTATCCCACTATTATTAGCCAGGATTTCCCTTTTTGCAAACGAGTGACTTTGAGTGGTAGTCGTTTTGAATTCAAGCCATGGCTACGAAATATCCCGTGCTACTCAAAATTACCTGCTAAAATTTTTCCTCGATATGCTGGCCACCCTTTGTCAAGTGTCTTTGCGCGTTTAATCCATTTTAATCCTAGCAACACCCTTTGCCTATCATTTGTGCAGTTGATGATGCCCAATTGCAGTCGGTCTAAAAATGCACCTGGCAGTTGAAAAGTTGTCCGCGGCCACTAATTGAACTTGTTGAGGTCATTTTTGGGGCCTATAAGGCACATACATCAGTACTGATGCGGTGCTCTTTAGTATTCTTCTTGCTTTGGTTTACGATAATATGCTGAAGTAGAAATGAGCTTTTTGTCAAGATCTTTTGTAGTGTGATGGGCAGTAGTAAGACGCACGGCTTGTGATCAGATGGTCTAACCGGTTCGATGTTGGTGGTGCTGAGTTACTAAAAGGGCGTTATGCTTAGAAAGACCATGGTGAATAAAAGCACATCTCTTTTGGCCATTGCCACACATGTTCAACGTATCAAGAGCAACCAGCAACGATGCTCAGCGTGAGTGGTGATACGACAATTGGGTTACTCACACTCCAATATTGAATGCGATGTTTCGAAACAGTTTGACCGCATGATTGCCATCCAGTCATTGTAAACTCGCAAGTGGTAGACATGGAGTTGAAAGGCAATGAACTTATTGTTCCTTTGCATCCCTGACGTATGTGTAGGCTGGCCTTTTGACTGAGAGACTGATTGGGCGATGGGATTATGGTGCCATATTTGCTAAGCGCATAAACTCATCGGTCACAAGTCACCTCACAGGTCTGCGTTTTGTGTATTTGGTTTGATAAAGTGTGGATGTAATTTTTTGCTGCGAATTGTGTACGTAGAAAAGGCAGATTAGCAAAGATGGCTGGGGTTCATCCACTCCATGGAAGTCGATGCAATGGAACGTGTTTAGTAAGAAATTCTTAAAAGTGAAAAGATCTGATCAATAGGTCAATAGGTTGTGCTTTGCTCGAGAGTACTGAAAGTCTCCATTCTTCAGGACTGAAATGCTTATCCGTGAGAGGTCGTCACGACGCGCCTTAACATAAAATGCTCCTCAAACGTATTTTCCCTACTCGATTAGTTGCATTTGCTCAAGCTGCTAGTGATCAACACTAGGTTTTAGTGTAAACAATAAGCTGAGGGACATAATAGATTGAACAGTTCCAAGGTTGGAGTGGGATATGGCAAACGAAATACTTGCTGCGCTTGCTCCAGTAAAAATCGCTAGGACAAAACTGAAATCCGAACCAGAACTGTATATTAATGAGAAAGGCTTCCATTCCGGGTCGCAAAGCCGATTACTATAACATATAATTGGTCTTTATAGAACCCTTTTGCGTTGCCTATGCAATTCTCTACCTTCCCATTGCTGCGATGATGGCGATTGGTTATGGAATGTTGGCAACATTGGTGGTGGTGTCGAACTTTAACTCATGAAGTAAGATTTTAGGCGGGTGATGTTAAACATCGTTACACAGCTTTTACCACTTGACAAACCATCGTTCACCGACTTGGTCACATTACCTGTTGACCGTTTCCGTTTGCAGCCAGTGACTCCTAGTTAGAAGTGCATGAGGCGAATCGGACAGTGGCATAGCGGCGCGAACTGGTGCTCATTAAATGGCTTGAGCATAAGTGCGTTTTGAATGACCCAATCCAGCAAAATGGTGGATGGCATTCAAAATGAACGTCATTCCGTTGGCACCCTTATTTGACAGGTATTGGCATGCAGTGAACAGCAATCACATGAGAGTCCTAGTGATGATGCTCCCTCCAAGACTCCCACTTTTCTGTTCCATGTCTTCTCATGATCGGACGCTACGTTAGTTGGTGATTAGTTCGTTTAGCTAAATTGCATGTGACGGATGGTAAGAGAGATTCGTTACTGTGTATGCGTCAGAATGGTCTGGTCTGTGCGTGCATGCGAGCGCGAGGAGACATGGGAATTGATGAAGGAGGCAGAAAGAGAGGGAGGGTAGTGAAGAGAAAAGTGACTAATTAATACAGTGAGGGAAACAGTGAGTGGAAGAAACTGCGTAGCAATTCCCCGGTGAAACGTTTGACACGTTGATAGCGCGCCGTCGTGGCACTATGCCAGCTATGCTGACCTTTAACTAATTTGTCAATCCTTACCACATCTCGTGTTTTTTATCAGAAACAGTGGGCGGATACGATTTATTAAACACTTAACCACTGACTAGAATGCATACCTGACGTGAATTCCTACAGGTATGGTAATCAGGCCATCATCACTAGGTGGGCAATTTGGTAGTCGCAGTAAACCGTTAAAAGAAAAACCGTTGCCATTAACTAAAATGTGTAAATGAAACAAAAATCTGATAGTGGTGGTGAACTATCCGCAGGTGCTGACACAAGCTCCGTACTGCCTGATTCAACATCGAAATTGACGATTTAGTCGACAAGGCAGGCACTGCTGCTAATTCGATGTCAGCAGCGGCATCGTAACAATCGACAAAAAAACTCAATAGCAGCAATATAATTTTGGTTTATTTTAAAAAGAAAACGTCAAAACACGTTTTGCGAAATGAAGAACATCAGCGATTTGATGATGCTGTAGAAAGGTAGGTAGAAAGTTCATAAATATCAGCCGGCCAGAGAGCAAAAGATCAGCTTTGAAGGGGGAGGACAGCTAATTGAGTAAGCAAGAAGCATAAGATGCCACTAAGATCTTTTGGGGACTTCTTTAACTAGATGCAATAGAAGAAGTCCTCAATAGCTGTTAGTAGTATCTCATGCCTTTTACCTAATTAAGGTAAGTGACCAGCTCCAATGTTATCTCAACAAAGAATTTATCGCACCACCATCTGATCTGTTGTGTTAGATCAGAGAATTGCGCATTTGGGTTGATTACGACCCTGGTAAGACGCGACAGAAGTATTGGACAGTGAAGAGTAGTTGGAAGGAGCAATGTGGGCAGCAGAGTTATATATGAATGGCCGGAGATATGGGAAACATGTGCGGAATCCCCACAATGCCTGGCTGTGATCCATTTCATCCTTTGTGTAGGTGTGGTCTTAGGAAATGCCATCACTGTAAAAGAAAGGAATCATTATGTGGGCTGCATCAATCAACCAAACAAACTACTTGGAGAAGTTGTCTCACTCGTAGAACACGAAACCCTGAGAGGTAGCGTCAATGCCGACAGAAGCAGGGCCTACTTTGGCGATGACGATTTTCAATCCTACCTCTCTCTTCTCCGGAACTTTGACGAACTTCGCCAAATTGGCAGTTGCCTTTAAGAAATAAAATTTTCAAATCCCATCCCATCGCAGAAAAAAAGGAGAGTACAACGGTATCTTAAGAAATAGAAAAAGTAGAGATGGATGGTCCCTCAGGAAACAGCTGACACCTTCCCGGTGGCGAAAAACTACACTTCCAATGAAGAAAATACATTGATTATCCATCTAGTGGTTTTTCTGGATTAACTCAGCAAAGTGTGTTAAGCACTTGGAGATGGGAAGCGAGAAGATCGGACCATACCTGTTCATGTTGTCGAGACAGCATTTGCCGCACGGGTATCTCGAAAACTCTGTATCAAGTCTGGAAGAAACAAACAAACAAATCTGTGGCACATAAATATCCGTTCTGGCATCATTTCGAAGAAGGTATTTGCACAGAAGTTTGTAGCATTCCAACGGTAATATATTCCCTCAAAGTAAATCTTCAAATACTCTTGTATGTCCAACGATCGACTGAAACGTCAAATACAGCATTTCTAGCGTGATGTCACACTGCGTCTGTTTGCTTTGACCAATCGACCACGAAGAGGCCCTAGGGAAGAAATTTAAAAATGGCATAGTCATTGGAATCTCCCGATACATCAATTGCATTTCAATCACCCATTTCTCCTTTTCGTTTCCTTCAAGGGCCTAGACTTCTCATCGCTGTCACTTTCACCTGAATCTAACTTATTTTACAGTGACCCCGTGTGAGGTCCTTCTCAAAGCTCTCTGGCAATGAGAAGTACACTGCAACACGTCATCACCTGCGCATCTATAAAACAGGAATATTTTTTTGGAACCACCCCATTTCTGGTGTAGCAAGATGATTGACAAGTGAGCAACAAACTATTACTGACTGTTTCACGAAAAAGGAAGAAATTGCTCCATAAAGATTAAGAAATCAATCAAGGGGAATGTAGTAGAAGGGTAATTTTGTCATAATTTTAGGTGTGATCGCGTCATCAGAAGCATATCGCGCACAATCTTTTGACGAATTTATCACTTCAACAAACCAAACACACGCACATATGTAAAAATGGCTGGATTTTGGAAAGGCTACGTTCAAGTCAAATCATTTGAGGTCTACGCATGTGACTTTTACTTAGAAGGCGGTTAAGATGCGATTGTTCACTTTATTACAGTTGTCCATGTTTAATGTTGAGGCAGCAACCAGCTATGTAAGCCTACGATTTGCTGTGTTCAAGATAATTTTAGTGCAAAATCCACTACTTACTTCCAATCTCTCCCCAACATTTATAAGCACAAAGCATAAGAGTGCATGGTGGTGGGGAAAGTTGTGAGTCGGTCTGATTTCCCTCAAAGTCGGCTGTCACATCTGTTGGACACAATTGCAGGTCTCACAAGGTTTGAAACCCGAAGGGGTATGGGGAACACTTAGTAGTCCATGGAGAGAGGCCAGAGAACGTTTGCCCGAAAGCCTTTGTGTATACCACTGACCTAATATTCGCTCACATCTTTAACCATTGCATCACAGATAGGGCTTCATGATGGCAACACCACCTTGCTGGCTTAACATGACAGTGCTTATTGGAATTACTTCCACCGCAGAAAAGCCCTAAATGTATTAGAAACTTACCATACACGCAAGCCACTTAATTGTCAACAGACAATGGTGCTACCGAGATCCATCAAGAAGCTTCATAATTGCAGCATTTTTAATATACGCTATTGGGGGTGGTGTTACCATGGATGTTCCCATCAAACTTGCCCTTCGGTTGGTCGTCGTAAAAGGATTTACATTACACGCCTTCCAATGACGAAGCAGATCTCTCTGCTTCGGGTAGACTCACATCGGTATTTTACGTCATCGTCTTACCTCTTCGAAATAAAAGCTGGTAACTTGCAGGCACACGGCCATTTCTCAGCCCTCCCCTACAACTGGATTGGACTCCTGTCGGTTGTTACTCCTTGTCGTTGCCACTGTAGTGGGCATGCAACCCTTACCTTTGGTGATTGATAGTATGGGCATACGAAGGAAGTACCCATCGCTGCCGACTCTCGGACACCGGTGGAATACTGTGGCTAGTAATTAGTCATCAAAAGTTTCTCTACGCTAGCAATGATCTTGGGGCCGCACCCACACAATCGATTAGCTCCTGGCGTAATAACTGCACCCATCATCCATACATGCAAACCAAGTAGACAGGGCTAAAGATGCGAGGCGCGTAATGTCTCTTGAGTCGCTACAGTCATCAATTCAACGGATACTACCCAAGCAATTCTTGGTGAGTTAAAAAAGTCCACCTGCAGTCTCACGGTACGTAGGCCTGAGAAGAGAGAGGTGCATGTCTTAACCTTTAACGCATGCATATGACCAGATGCAGGATCAATCAGGTAGTTCTCATGCCATCGGTGGCAGCAACAGTAGCATTAACAGGCAAACTGATTGGTTGGCTAACCTGCCAGGAGGCCAATGTGTGAATGACCGAGAGAGTAGGTGAGCAAGTGCATGCACGGAAGGCTGACCCACCTGCTTTTCGTACACGAACACATGCACATGCTCACACGTACACCTCATATTTCTAAGACAGCGCACCTTACACAAGTACACACACTAGGCGGACTGATAATAGCAATTAACGGGGCAACCTAAAGCACACAAGAGTGGATTGAGCCCTTCCAGCCCAGTCTGACCCAGCCCATAGACATCAGTATTATTGAGCACAATAAGTCCGCTGCTGCACCAACAAGTAGAAGCGTCAGTAGGCCAATTCATTTTGTGAATAAAATTGGCAGCTGTAGTTCAGCATGCCAATACATTACTATTGGGAAACTACATACATTTGATGGGATTACGCATGTTCGAAAATGGCAGAATTTGCAAGTTATTTCCCTTCCCTAAGTTGACTCGTGCCATATTGTAGTACCAAAAGTTGATGTGGACTACTATGTGCCTCCGGTAATCTTATCTATGTAAATAGCTCTCAAGCCCTTGCTAGATTATAAGTTAAAAGCTAATTGAAGAGGTTAGGATTTTGTTTAGATGCCAGACTAGTCACAAAATTTCCTCTGTTTTTCCTTCCTACGTGTAACTCAATTCAGTTTTAAGGCAAGTATAAAACTGCTTTTTACGCACACTTAAACTTGCCACCTGCGCTGCATTAGGATAATTTGTGCTCCAGGTTTTGCCAGAAATTCAATGACATTCACCACTAGATCTTAGCTAGCTCCTCAAATAAATGCGTGCAAAATGATTTAATCTGCCGTCTAAAACTGCCGTCAAGCATTACAAATTATTTTTTGCATCGCTTGCCTATATATCGTATGTTTACCGCAAACAGTGGTCTCGAAATCACCAAGTTAAACGAACCTTGAACGGCTTCAAGCAGATGAGTCTAACTACTGACATGACATTAGTGATCACTGCAACGCGTGTGTGAAAATGCACCAAGGTGATCCAAACGTATCAAAGAATCTTTGAAACGAAACCCATTACAGTGTTTCCCTTTAAATAGCCACGAAACGCTGGTTCAGAAGGAGCCTTCATGGGCTGTCAACTGAGTCAGTGTCTCTGATGGTGGGACAAAGCAGACATATTAAAAAATAGGAAGGAAATGCTCGGCTGTCTTAATGCTGCCTGCACATTCAGTGTGCGATAGTTATTTACTACTTATTATCACTTGTTAGGAACGGTGCGTAGAGGATATCAACACGTTGCTCTTTGCAAGTTGGCGTTGCCAAGCCAGGCCATTTAATTTGACGCAGTTTGACGGTGTCTACACTTGTGCCGTTGGAAGAGATCTCTTAGTGGTGGCAGTATTGACGATGCCATATGGATGCACATAAATGCACTTGAATTGATATTGTGCAAAGTGGTACCGTGAAAATTGCGCTTGCATTGCAGAGACAACTGAATTCAAAACTTGAATTTGGGTTGAAAAATGGATGATGGTGTGAGAGAGGGTGGAGCGGGACGTGATGGTAAACGCGAATGCGGTCTAAAGAGGAGATTGCTGCCGATAGTGGCATGCAGATGGCGGTAAAGTGTAAGGCAGAGTTAGGTAAAAGTGGGTAGCCATACGCAGAGATGAATGAATAAAGGAAGCTGGTGCGGAGAGGTAAGAAGAGGTGTGCAGGAGGGAGCAGTAGTACAGTGTTTAGTTAGCTTGAAAAGGTGAAAAGTGGAAAGTAATGGGAATGTCAGCACCAGCGACCATGCCACAACGAAAGCTCAGGTCCCTTCACTTTAGCAAAGTCATGCAACGTGGTTACGGGTTGGTGCATAGAGGAGTAGCGGTTATGGAGTGCCCGCAGTTGCTGGCCCACTTCATCCCATTTAGCATGTACAATTTTTACTCCATTCCACACTGCTCTCTTCAGTTCTTCCACTCTATGACGTATGGTTGCATAAGTATCAAGATAAATGCGACTGACAGTCGTGCAGGTGATTGCAATTTGTTTTACTTATTGGCTTTTAAGTTTATTTCAATCCCCAAGCAAGTTTTTTCTTCCTCTTTCTAGTTATGCATTACCTCAAAGTGCTTTATCGCAGTTCTGGGTTCTTCACGTACTCTTAGCTAGAACACGTGCCTCAAAGAACAGAGATAGCAAACATTTGACAGACTTGGTATATTTTAGTCCACCTCATTGGTCGCTCCACCATACATTTCTTCATTAGTTATCGAATGCACTTCAACATTATATGTTGAACGCAATTATGCGGTGACAGAGATATTATAAGAAAAATTGGCGTTTGAGTGGTAACAAGGACTTGTTTGTGAGATATTCAAAATGACATTTTTACAAACGTTTGCCATAAAACGTGTCCACAGTCCACCTCGCAAGGACGTGTGATATGTAGCTTTGCAAGTAACCTTCTGGACTGCATGCGTTTTGCTACCGTGCGGCTGTGGGGATAGATTCTCGCTCCTGGCAGATTAAAAGTTTAGCGATTTTGTTATTGCAGGCGTTTTGGTTGTTCAAATGGGCCTTCGTGTAGGTTTAACTAATACGAATTTATGAACAGGTGTTGCAATTGCAGTAAGTCAAACAGACGCCTGGTTATGCCGCATCGAACCAGCCTATGAATAGTGGCCACCAAAAGGGCGCTGTAGAATTTGCCTAATCCAGTGCGGGATAGTCTCCCAAGTCGAATCACAATGCAGATTGATGTCATTTTAGAATCCTGTGGTGCTAGTGGATATTCATTTGACTATTCCTCTGCGCGACGAAAGTGTATGCTTACGACTATCAGCTCTGTTTGTGTGCTTGAATATAAAGCTCGAATTGGTTACACTTTGCTTACACAAAAAGTCACTTTTGTCAGAGTTAGCAGCTTCCTGCTTCCGTGGCACCGCACTGCATAAACAAGCGTCTAATTTGTGTTCCGCAGTTGAGACGTACTTCCGGTCAGCATGCACATACCTGCACGAGATATCGTCGGCGTACACCACAACCACCCTACCTACACACTCACACAGACAAATAGCAGTCTTTCGGATGCGTTGGCTTAGTTGTGTGGTTGTGCAACAAGAAAGTGCGTGATTCATAAAGCTAACCATAAGGGCTAATCCACTTCATGTTCCTAATTTCGTACACAATCAAATGTCCCGCCACTCAATAGACACACTTATTATGACGGCAAATGTTCCTTTGCAGACCTAAAGTGTTCATTTGTCTTGAGTAAGAGGCAATTCATTCCTACTTTGCCATTGTTTTGACTCTCCGTCAGTGCAGAGCAAACCTAAAATTGCTCCAAAAGTACCCAGACCTCAGCATTAATGAGGGAGAGAGCAGAGACTTAGACGCTTGCCTTGTATTCTGTTCCCTAGTTTTACCTCAGCACGTAACGTAAACATTTGTTGTGGTCATAACGTGTCGATGCGACTGTTTGGCAACCATAACACTGTGAACATCCTTCTGCAGAATACCCAGTGTAACCTTCGTAACAGCAAAGAAGCCTGAGCAACTGGGTCCTAACCCGTTCTTGCTATAAAATTCCTCGAATTCCACCTACATACTTAAGTGGGGGTAAAATTCATACAGTCGTTGTCAAGGTACCTTTTGGAGCCTGCTATGCCGAACACCACGTTTCTGATGGTGGTGCTCGTTTTCCCATTCTTCATATTTATAACACACTTGTTAATTGCAATATCAATTGAACGTAGCAAGGCAGCTTTTGACAAAATAAATTAGTATCCTTATGAAAAGAAAATGAGATCATACTGTTTAAAAATAATGGATTGTAGGCCCTCATAATCACAAACACGCACGAAGTTATACCCACGGTGCTCCCACTAGAAAATCGTAATCATCCTGCTTAAGCTCAGTTTTTATTTTCATTGGGTAAGTGCTGATACCTTGTTAACCTCTAGCTATGCTAGCGTTGTTTTCATGGTCGCATTTAATTAATTTGTGGGATTTTCGCCAAATATTTTTGTCAAACATATTGCGCCAACCTTGGAATTCTCCATGCGCTGACTGCGATGCTACGTTCACTCCTTCCGATATCCGAAACAACTGTTTTTAAAGATACGCTGTTTTTTCTCCAAGAATCACCTTGTTGGTACTCAGCTAAAGAAAATAGTGCGTAAAGGAATGTGGATTCAATATCACATTTAGATAGCAAACCATGCAGTGCAATTAAAAATGTTTACCTCTGGCGATCACTTAAGATAAACAGATTTCATTTAGCATCAACAAATGTTTGATTTACTTCTCGCAATCTAAACACACTTTCGTCATAGGATCACCTTAGATATGACTGTGCAAGGCATGTGAGGCAAACTGAAATCAACTGTTTTAACAATTGCATAAAAATAGTAGCCCGTTAGGTGTGCGGGTGTAGCCTCACTGCCGCACGGCGCTAAACCGCATAAGGTATAAAGGGAAATCACAACCGATATCAAGCGTACAAGCACTTCCGTGTCATGGGCGACGGTTTCGGAAGTCACGTCTTTTCTCTGGGTATCGTGGCAGCAGCTGTCGACAAGGGTCAGCCTAAGGATGGAGTTCAGAAAGCACCAAGAGAGATTCGAGAACATGGCCTAGAAAAGCTGATTCAAAGATTAGGCAAGTCCTCCATTATTCTGACTTTCGATTTTCACCCAATTTTACAGTCACACGCTTGCAACACCATCAGTGCCTTACCTTACTAGCATGACTTGTCTGAATTCTAGGCGTCTATGTGCTACTAGCATTTAATTGCCCACTTCTAGATGCTAAAGTGAATGACTATGGAGAAATCATTTAGTCAAAGGATCGTGAACCAGACGTCATTTTAAACTGCGAGAACCAGCGAGCACTGGTGAAAACCACTTTAGAGCTGACAGAGTGTGTCGCAAAAAGTGTGAGTGAGAACGACATGACGCTCATACTGGGCGGCGACCACAGCATTTGAACTGGATCAATCGCAGGCCATTTGAAGATTTTTCCCAACTCTTTTGTCGTCTGGGTTGATGCACACGCTGATATTAACACTCCCATGAGCTCTGTTTCTCGGCACACTCACGGTATGCCCCTCTCCTTTCTTCTCAACGAAACCAGCAAACTCATTCCTCAAACTCAAGGCTTCGAAACTATCAAACCAGTGTAGGTTCTAGCCCCTTGCCTTAAGCACCATTACTGGCCTAATTGGCGCTCACTGACCCCATTCGTATTGCAGTCTTGAAGCCAACCAACTTCTTTACATTGGACTTCGGGATGTTGATGCTCCAGAGCTGTAAGTTGGGCCTTTAAGCCTACCGAATGACGATTAGGTAGACTCACAACTTGCTGTTTGTTTTAGAAAGTTTATAAAGGATCTTAATATCCCATATTTTAATATGAACGATGTGCGAAGCATTGGCATTAAGAGTGTCATGGAGACAACTCTAAAGACCATAATGCGATTCAGGTGAGCGATTGTTTGATTGCATAAATTTTTGGAGGGGATGAATAACTGGCACACTTATTTGCATTGCATGATTGTTTGGCAGTCCTTATTGTCAAATCCACCTGAGCTTCGACATTGATGGACTGGATCCCAAATACGCTGCCAGCACAGGGACCCCCGTTCCAGGCGGTCTCTCATTGGAGGAGGGCAAGTACATTTGCAAGACTCTCGGTCAGACAGGTGGGCCAACAATTCCCACATTTGTAGTCATGCCTTAACTGCATTGGCAGTAACGATCCTCACTCAACTAGGGCAAAGGAATCTGACCAGCTGCCTGTGATAATAATGCAAGAGAAAAACCTACATGATGGAGCAGAAATATGCACACAGTGTTTTTTATAAATTTTTTTAACGAACATCAGACCAGCATTATTAGCTTAGTGATTGTTAAGTTTGCACTAAAATGTCACATCGGCACATCGTACGAAAAGCAGTGGGGATGTGTTGAACCTGTAGGTCCTTTGAAGTGCTTTGTGACGCGTTTAATTAAGCACACGTAAAGAATGGAGGCTTCGAAGATCCTATGGAGTCCTTGCCTATTTGCTTTGCATTAAGATGAGAATGAAGCCATTTTACTTTGCTCTTTAGGTCTGCTGAAATCGATGGTGGTAGCCGAGGTCAATACATCGCTTGGCTCACCTGAAGATGCAAAGACTACGTTAAATTCCGCTCTTGAGATCATCAAAAGTGCTCTGCTTCTGGACTAGAGATGCATGCAGCATTACTCAATCTGTGTCCAGCAACCACCAACATTTACGATCCAGCCTAATCTCTGTTTCCCTTTAGTACCTGAGTAAATTGTAAGTATGAATGCTTAATAGTTCTCCTGCTGTTTGCATTGTGTTTAGAGGTGTGCTAATAACGATTTCGTAATGCTACTTAAGTGCGCCTTCAGTAGTACCATGGATTCTTGCAGGCACTGGCAGTCCATGTGAATGCTCCAGATGAAATTAGAGGTGACCAGCAAAGAAAACATGCCATTCTGTTATAAGTGTACCTACTGAGTAACAAGGCGTTTGGTTGTACAGGAAAGTAGGAACGGAAAGCTGATCAGCAGTTGTGGTTAGCTTTTATGATTCATGCATTTTTGCGTCGTATGGCTGTGATCGTGTGCTGGCGCACCATACAGACTAGTATTTGTAAGCGTGCAGCGAAGAAGGTGTTAGGTTACGTTAACGATCCTTTGTGCATGTGTGTGCACACTGATCGTATGAAGGAAGTGCGTCTCAACCACAGATTGTAAACCAGACGATCCTTTTTGCAATGTGGTGTCACGAATATGAGAAGCTGCTAAGTTTAGCAAAGAGTGACTTTCTGTGTGCAAGCAAAGTGCGACCAATTCTTTCGTTATGTCTGCACGAAAAAACAAAATTGGTGGTCGTAATCGTGCACACCTCTCATGCAGAGGAACAGTCGGTTCAATATCCACCAACTTAGTAGGCTTTAATTTGACGATGATTTGCAGAATTGTTTGGCTGGTGAGATTATTCTGTGCAGGACTAGGCAAACTTGATAATGGCTATTATTAATGTTAGAATCGTGCGCTTTAGGTCAGCTTATCGTGGCTGCGGCATCTTTTATTCACGCAATCATTCCAACCACGCCTACACGGGGATCACTCAACCGAACCAAAAGCCTTGCAATAACAAAAACGCCGAAGTGAGCATTTGACAAGAGTGATTGCTCATTAACAGCCGCACAGTACTGAAAAGCATTCAGTATAGGTGGGCATATGCAAAGCTAACAATCGCTAAAATGCCATTTTTGGATTTTTCGCACGGAACGCCTTGTCACCATTTAGTTACCTTTCAACGCAACGACAAAACCCTGTCCAAATAGTAGCAGACAATAATGCGCATGAAGGAGGGCAGTGTCTTTGGTATACCTTGCACAGAAATAGGCAACAATTGGAAAGCATTGTATGATATCTCGCGCCGGTGTTGTGAATCTAACCGAACAACAAAACCGTGTCAAATTGTAGGAAACTTTTGCAGGCAAAGCCAAGATTTCCTGCAGAAAATGCAACTATACCGTCACGTATTAGTGAGGGTATTGCATGCAGTTAAGCACCACACGACGAATTGCCCTCATAGTTTTTGCTAGACACCCCACCGATCCAGGGTCCCCTTCCCATCAATATGGACCCCATGCATTTACCGTTGCATCTAATGCAAGGCGAAACCACAAGTATCCCAACACTCAGGTCTCATGCAACCGGTGGAGTTATATGAGAGACATTGTCTAGAACAATTCGATTTTTTAAAACATCGGAACAACTAATTCACCAATGGCTAGATCACAATGCGCTCCTCATAAGACTCCAAGCGTTGCTTTCTTAAGTCATTTAGCTCCTATGATTTGTGTAAGTGGAGCGAATTCTCATCACATCCGCTATTGTGTGGGCAGCGAGATTTCCCATACATCACGTCAAGTCTTTTAACCATTTCAACCACAGCCTCTTCTGAAATCCAATCTTTAAACCTTTTACGGAGTGGCAGGCCTTCTGCAGCTGTGACTTATAACTTTGCTGCCTACAAGAGTTGCACTCAAACATTTGCAAAAATTTGACCGATGAACCGAATCCCACTCAAAGATCTGTGCGAACCTTGTAATGAGAGCATCGGAAGCGAATCTGCTCATTGGAACCAAATGGGCGTAGTTTGTTCAACGATTCGCTGTCTGGGTCGATAAGTGGACATTTAGGGCTCAGTTGGGACCAGCAGTCTACAGGATTGAAAAATGCATTTCTTGCCATAAACACAGCTGCACACATGTTTGATTTGAGCAAAATCTTTGACAGATCAACTAATTGGACTCGCTGTACGGGTTTCACAGCATTAAAAAGCTATAACAGTAACGTAAACTCCACAAAAAGCTAGTGCGAAACCGCATTTGCCTCTACCTAGAATGAAAACAGAGCAATGGGATTCCGTATTAGCATTTAAGCGTGTGTCGGCGGTGGATCTGGTTTAATAGGCGAAATTCCTCTAAGGGTAAATCAAATTTGATAATGTGACTTCAGTGGCGGTGAGTCGGAAGGAGAGCTTTGCTGAAGGCGGATCAGTCTTAATCATGCGACGGCTTTGTCAGTAGAACCAGTGACAATTTATGTTAACTGCTATAGCTTGAGAGGGAATATTTTGTCGAGAGTTAATCTATCTTGATTAAGGTATGGTATGGATAATGGATTTACAGGAGCACTTTTCCTGAACGACAATGGGTCTTGATTTAAGGTTGCCTTTTAGTTAGGTCGAGTGGAGAAAATTGGAGAGAGCTGAATCGGTTTTGTAATATGACGGCAATGGTAGTAGGTGAAATGGTGTTTGTCAGGAGATCGCGGCGGTAGAGGACGGAGGATGGAAATCTTGCCTAAGGTGAACCGAATTTGAGCATGCGACTGCAGCGGTAGTGGAATAGAAGGAGAAAATTTCCTTAATATTAGTCGGATATGATTAAGCGATTGCACTTGCAGTGAGTTGAGATGGTAAAGTTTGTCAAAAGTGGAATAGAATTTGGGCGTGTGACTGCATGTGTAGTAGAATGAGAGACATACTTTAGCCGAAAGTTGGATTTAATTTTATCATGTGGCTGAACATGAAGTGGAACAAGAGGCAAAAATTCGCTCAAGGGCAAGTAATTCTCATGGTTCTGCTGCAGTTGAACTAGAGGAGACATTCTGCTTAAATTTAATCAAAATTTAATACGTGACTTCAATAGCAGAAGGAAGGTAGAAGCTTTGCAACGATAAACCGATATTTGTTGTGTGTCTGTATTGGTAGTGGAACGGGAATAGAGATTTGACTGAGATAGAATCAGCTTTGATCAAGTTATTACTATTTTAGTGAAGCTGAGGGTGTGATTGAAGTGACAGATGAGTGAGAAGCAATTTTCCACTAAAAGTGAATTGATTTTGATCACGTGGCAGCACTGGCAGCAGAGTAGGAAGAAATCGAGTTTGAGAAGCATACAAAGACATCGTATAGGCTGGTACGACTTTGCGGGTGGGATGGTATTAAAGAGAAGAGAGGTAAGAAAATGTACAATCAAGCAGGAAAGGTAGGAGTCAAATGGCCATTGGTATGCGGTAGACAGACGTCAGGGACTCCCATGTGCACAAGCCCATGGGTTTAGCCACTACAGAGGTTGTGTTACGTCGGCTTTGGTTAGTAGGTAGGCAGGCGACGGGTGGAACACCGAAAGCCCATAAGCGCCGGCCCACTTTGTTACATCACAATTGTCTGCACTTCACCTCTGTTCTCTCTCCTAATCCTTATTCTTCTACACCCTTCTCAACACATTTGTGCCATTCCGTACAGTCGCTTCCTTTCCCACCACATCACATCTCTTCGCACCGCACTCGCCTGTGTGTTATTGAACGCATATGCTACTTTTTGGAATGATGTAATGCTGTTATTATTGTGGTGCAATGGGTTCAAATAGACAAAGTATGCATGACAATTGTAGCCTCAGAGCTTCCATTATTAGTACCTTTTTCCCATTCTTCGGCTGCTATAACTGACAGGAAGTGGGTGCTTGAGGACGGATCCGTAAAGCTAATACAGATGAGTCCTATAGTGAGGGCGACTACAAAATCTTAGTCTCTTCTGCAGCCAAGATTAGCAGTGAAGACTAATTCACTTCGCACTCATGCAAACAAAGTCTACGCAGACGGCCCGATTGATTGTGTTTCGTCGCTCTGTAATAAATACGGCAGTCTAGAAGAGGACACATATTTTTATGTTGAAATAGGTAATGCCTAGGGGAGCGTCGGTGTTGTTGGTGGCGGTAGGGAATATTGTGGCCAGTGTGGCGCCGACTACACCAAATGCAGACACATGATTGCAATCGCAATGATGCTGTATGAAATGTAGCTGCTCTGATTGTAGTGGCAGTTGCGCGAACCACGGCTCTATGCATTACAAAGCATGCAATTGTGTCTTTCTTGTGGTCACATTCCAATGGTTAGTTCTAGTTAAATATGTATTTTATGGTGTGCTATACTTAAGTTGATTAATTTGCTCATCTAATTAATCATTTCAAGTTTCGGAGCGGCTACATTATTTAATCTCTAGCCTTCCTACAATCACAGCATGTACACATTGTAAGCAGCTGCTTTGTACATGATCGCCTCTGATTAAAAACGAATGCTTTTGGAGTGTTTTACGAAGAAATACAGAGTCAAGATAAATGCTAGAAAATAGGCAATGTGTTGTCAACACACTATTCTCGTTTTACATTCCCACAATCCACGACTTGCCCTTGGGAGCAAAAAACCAACTTATTTTAATTTAAAGCCATCTTTTGACTAGTTGCCTTTTCTACCTAACAAGTGACAATGCGACTTTCCCTCATCCGGACAGGGTGACGATCGCTTTACCAACTGCGAATGGTAAACGAAGGGTGTAAGGTATCTCATGTGCGATTATCTTACTCTTAGGTTGAGGACATTACACTTTCTTACGACCACGGTGTAGTTCTTTGTGCTTTGAGAGTCCCGTTACCCCAGAATAGAAGTGCCGCTTCCAAACTAGTCAGCAAATAGCCATACATTGTATCGAGTCATGCACCTTGTTCTCCCTCACAACCTTGCAATCGCTAGGTTTGGGAAACTCAGCCTCCTCTGTCCAATGGACAGCTATGCGTGCTGTGCCACAGTTGGTGTGTATTGACACTAACTGATTTGGATGGAAATATTGCAGAAGATAGACAAATGGAACCCTTACGTATTGCGTGACTTGACAGGCAGTAAGCAAGCGACTCACTGCCTCCTTCTACTCATTTCCAAATGCGTCCGTCCCTTAGTACTGTGTTTATGTCGACACAGCCAGTTCCATGACTCCTTGAGTAATTTTTTCACCTTACTCTCGTTTTCACTACTTCTCACAATCCTAACCTCAGGTTCTATCTCTTCATTATCCGTTTCATCGTCCGCTCAAAATGGTTCTTTCAACACCACTCACTCTCCTCAAATGCCTACATGCACATGTTTCCAAATCTGTGAAACACTAGTTCACGTTTATTTGGACCATTTACTATCCTTTCTGTGAGACAGAATGCACGTGGAATGACGCAATAGCTCTTGCTGAAAGCATTGTTTGCTATAGTGTGGGACATGATTTAAATTGCCATGCTGTTGAAAGCAGATGAGATTCCAACAAGATATTTTGCAGTCTCAACTCGCGCATCCCATTATGTCTTCGGGCAAATGGATATACTGACAGTTAAGGTGCCATAGAAAACAATTTACACAACCGTCCTACTAGTCGATCTGAAACTTAATTTCTTTAAAGGCTGCTGACTCCTTAGATGTGGCTGATTGTGCGGTAGGAGTCAGCAGCGATCGCAGCATGTGTACTATCTCTCATATAAGTAATATCATTGTTAGAAGTGAAAATCTTGTGCCTCATATCTGAACAGGTGTAATAGAAGCAGACGTTTAGATTATTTTTGCAATCGACCTCATCGCCGCCACATGCTTCTTCTTTTTCGTTAGACATTCGCTATATTAACTTAGCCAAAATTGCAATCCCAGTAAAATGTATCTGTTCAGTTCCTACCATTCAACAGCCTTTAACAGAACAATGCAGTACTTGTTGAACTCGATCCACAACACTGTCGGTTCCGGTATGATAGTAGTGTCATCAAGCGGAGTAAATGTGGTAAAAAAGGAAGATGAGAAGGAAAGGCAACAGTGTAAGTGAGTGAAGCCATAAAGAAGACCGTCAAAGGTGAGTAACGTGGTAACCATGATTGCCTTTCGCACTACAAGCTGGTTTCAATGTGATTGATAAGACAAATATTTTACTGAGAGACACAGACTGCATGTCAAGTGGACTTATTAATGGCC
>MIEF01008444.1:0-23639 GCA_001870725.1 Taenia solium
GTTCGTATTTTATGTCCTTACCTTTAGCTGATAGTTTTTTCATTTCTTACTTTAACGTTATTATTAATTTTTAAGCGCTATACGAGCAATATTGAAGTACATCTTTTAATAATCCTACGAATGAATTTCATTTCCCATTGTGATTGTGTTTAGTTATGGCCAGTCTTACTATCGTTGCTATTCCACTATCTTACAGTGGTACATACATACTAAATCAGCTCTTGGCACTTCCCACTGGCAATGCCACTGTCCCCTATGGCTTTTTAACCCACCCATTTTTACAACAAAGGAAAGCATCGGACTACTTTCAAATCATTTAAGGAATGAAGGGATATAAAGGTAGTACATAAAGGAAAAGGGCAGCTCCAGTTGTTCACAGCTGGCAACTTTGATAAATTTCAGTGTCCTCAATGTCTCTTTCTTTGTACACAACGCAGCTGGAGGGGAACATACGCCTGTTAATAACGGCCAAAGGAAATCAAAATACACTAAACGATGGACGGATCATACCATAATGACGTAGAGTTCGCAGTACTCTGTAACTCGCTTCTTGTATTTGTCAGCCTCGCAGGGTTGAATACCCTTTGCTGCGATAATTTGTGTTACTCCATCGTCCCACTTCTGCTTTAAGCGTTTCAACCTCTGGTTAAGTTTTATATATTCCTTTGCCAGTTCCACATGCCTTTGGTACATCTTCATAGCTTGCTCTGAGCGGTTGGTAGGGAGGATCGGCTGTGATGGAACCAAAAAACTTGCCAAAATAATGGGTTGCAGTCTTAATTTAACTGGCATTAGCCTTGCCCTATCCCTAGTCTCCTGATTTGGCAGAGCGCCCCATCACTGCTTACCTGTCCACATCCGCGTGTAAATGGGAGGAATGGCGTTCAAGTCGGGATTTCGCTCCCAAATTTACACAAATTTTGGCGTACTCTAATCGGCGAAAATTCTCTGTTGCCACTGCATTACACTGTATCAATCTACATTACTTGTGATACCTTGGGGTCATGCAGTAATCTGTCTCAGTCCGGAAACAAAAACCACTCTTGGAGGTAGGAGCATGAGTCACATTGCAATGATTTTTTCAAATCGACGATGCTCACGGCCAGCGCTACCAAGCTTCTCAGGGGTGTCAGCCTTCTCAATTTCTGCATTTGCAATTTTTTCCGCTTTAGTCTAGGATATGGCAGATAATACTCTACCGGTCAAAACAAAAGGATTGTCGACCTACTTTTCCAACTCCTGCTACTGCCACGCGCGATACTAGACTTTCCACCTCTACTCTGAGCATTTACTATCCTTGAGTTAGTCAACGCTTAGCCACAAATTACTCACCAATGAGTTCCGTCATTAGGGAAATATGGAAGGCACTCTTACCCGTAGGAGTTGGGGAACCTCCTTAAAGTCCATCGTCTCGTCCATCTACAAGGAATGAAAGGATTCACTGGCATAATGGCCTCTAAGGAATGTTGTACTTGTAATTGCTACCCACATAATCAATAGTGAAGTGTATTTGAAGAGGAAACAAAGGGTCTTACCCTCTCCGATTGCAATCTTGTACATGGTGGCTAAAATTGAGATTGAATATGGACTCTTGAGTCTCATTAAAATTTGTTCACACTGCAGATCTTTCTATAAAACTAAAAAGTCTGAAGTAATACTATACGATGCATCGGTTGTGTGTCTAAGTCTTGGTTTTGGTGATAGACCACTTGGGGGCTCCGCTATCCTACTTGTGCCGAGCGACCCCGCCTCCAGATCATGCCACTGGTCCTCCAGTCCTACTGTACGTCAGCAATGCATACTCCGCCCTAATGTTATGGCTTATTTCGTCCTCAGAGAAGTCTCGAGGCACCACAGTAAGATTTAGTGCTCTTTGAAAAACAATTCCATTGCTAAATGTGAGGTAGAGTTTGCCTTGGGAAAAGGATGAGTACTGCACAGGAGAACTCTGAATTGGATTGTGCTCACCCACTCCGCAAAGCTACCATTTATTCAAAGCAAAATAAATTCGTTTTCTAGAATGTTTGCGCGAAATTTAACGGAATCATCTATCAATCTGGTCAGGATGATACAAAAATGAGCTATCAAATCCACACTGACCAGAGTTTCATTAAAAATGCTTCAAATCGTGAAATGCTACTTAAATAAAATAAGGCGTGTGTAGACGAATTTGGCACACAGAAAATAAAGTATTGCAGAATAAGGGAGGCCTAAAAAGTACTACAGAGTGAAATGACACATTTTAGGTGACAATAATGCTTTCTAGGTGGGGATTTGGGTGTGATAATAAACAGCCATCACAGTCCGGAAGCTCAAATAATACTTCAGCGATCACTTAGACTGTTTCAACTCATGGAAAACCAAGACAATCTGTCTTACATCCGATTGCTTAAATCATGTTAGTTATCACATTTCACTGTCCCTTCATAGGTGTTTGCAAACATTAAAATCATGTGTCACATATTTGTGACGAGGGATTGGGGTTTGATTTTTGAGCCGTAGAAAAGTACAAATAAATAGTCAAGAAAGACGCAATTTGGAGCAAAGATTAAATGCACTCACAAGTTGAGAAAAAGTAGGAATCTGAAAGGAGGTAGCAGCGAACAAATTTGTGAGATGTGTATTGACGCCAAAACAATGCACACAATTAACTAACTAACTCCTCACTGTCCACTGCCTCTTGATTTGGCATGACACCCACTGTGTGTTTCTTGTTAGTAGCAGTGGCATTCAAATAGTGATTTGGCTTTTGACTCTACGGTCGAAGAAAATTGCGAGTCTGACCTGTCACTGCGCTACACCTTGGCCAGACACAGACACCTTTTGCCTTGTGTACAAAAATGTGATTCGCGGGTCCGCGAATGGTCTCAAACACAATGAGACTAATCGGTGGTGCATGGTTGTGCAACTGCTCAGTCCCAGTCAGTGACAATCTCATTTTACCACCTACCATCCTTGTATCAGTTTTTAGAATGTTTAATTTTATACATCTCCATCAAAGGAGAGCTGAAGACGCAAATCCCTTCCATTCGAATGTCAGGTCAAGTCTTCAAACTTAATTTGACGTGGCTACCTCTAATGACAACAAAATTGAATAAGCATGTAACATTAATCCTACCGAGTCGAAGGTGACATAAAGTGGAGACTCTTGGCCATCGGCGGGTGATATCCTTGCATAAGTAACTTCTGACACAGGGTCCTACACAAAGTACAATATAAAATGCTTATTGGCATGCTGAGCTTTTCAAAATATCCAATTTCCATGTAGCCTTCCACCTCTGGATCGTCCACCCACTGCAGTGACTTCTTGTGTCTGTGAGGGTCATTCTGACAGCTTCCAACCAACAGCAATCCTAGTTGTCGTCGTAGGAAAGGCATTACTGGACTTAACCGAACGGAGGAAGTATTTACAAGCCGAAGCAAAAACAGCTATCATGGAGCTGCCACGGTGCAAATTCGAAGATACGTGACTGACGTGAATGACAAGTATCTAGTCTATGTTTTGCAGTGACTTGATGAGGCCTAACTGTATTTTCTGTGAAGACTTCAATATGTGGGTTCCTCCTTGCCCTGTTTGCGGGATCCAGGCTCCCCTCTGCGGCACACCCGGTGTCACGCTTAACGTGTAGACACTCAAAGACACGTAAGAGTAGGGAACTTACAACAAGCTTCACAGTTGCCATTTCTTCAGAGAGACTAGCACATGATGAGTCCTATAAGTGAGTAAAAGAAAAAAAGAGGATTAAAACAAGTCCAGAATGCCAAAAGCGGAGGTGAGAACAGAAGCATTAAACCAACGTGTTGTAGCTGAGAGAGCAGTTAAGATTAGATAAGTAGGTTGTGTTCATGTTGGATTACGGCATTCGAGTTGACTGGATAGGTGGGAGTCTGTTGATAGAAGCAGGGAATTTCACCGCTCTCAAAGTCAATGTATAGCTGAGAGGTATTCTCGGTGTAGACTTTGCGCATAATAAAATCTAGCAAGTTGACCAACTGTAGGGCTGATGGTCGCTGATTGGGATCCGGTGCCATTCCACTGGACACACAAAGGTTTCCATTTAACCCTCCTTTGGCACGACAATGATATTAAGACGTGCAAACAAATACAGAAAATTCTCACCGAGCAATTAGGCGCTCTAGAAAGGGTGGACACGAACTGATCTTTGTATTGTAAGGATTCACATTTTGATCCAATGTTCGTGTCAGCATCTCCCACAATGAAACCGTCATACTGTATATATCCACCTTCTCCGTGTACCAGGTATAATTTTCATCTGCACGACCTGAATTTTTAATAGATTAAAAAATGGAACATTACAATGGCGTTTAATTGCCTGTAAAAACTTTTACACTTACGTTGGTGTACCTCCGGTGCCATATAAAGGCGCGAGCCCTGATTCACCGACTGCAATTCCTCCTTGCCCGACTCAAAAAACTTGGAGCAACCAAAGTCGCTTATCTTGAGAGTGGTACACCCATCAAAGAGAAGCATGTTGGCGGGTTTCAGGTCTCGATGGATGATTGGCTCAGAACGAGAGTGAAGATACTCCAACCCATCTGCGAGATGCAGGTTCCAAAGCATCACGTGCCAAATGGAGTATTTGACAGCCGAATGAATGACTTAAAACAAAAAAGATTTAATTCAAAGAAGGAAATAGAAGCTTACGCTCTGCTAGGGAGGCATTTGTTGCCCGCTCAATGACAACATAGCGAACGTCGGCAATTTGCGTATCTGGACCAGCGCCAATAAGCTTGACGATGTTTTGATGATTGCAAGTGGCCAGTGTGTATGCTTCACGGTAGTTGTACTTGCGATCATTAGTCGTGGTAATATGTCTAAAATCCTTTTTCACCACATTCTTTCCCCGAAACGTGCCAAAGGAGACATCTCCAAAACTGCCACCTGATACGCTCTTCAAAATAAAAGAAAAACCCTAATTTATACTTGTGCTGTGCTAACCTATCACTTACCGATATAAAGTATCAAAGGATCCATTAAAAGATTATTAAATGAAGAAAACTGAACGGAAATGTACCTTTTTCATGATTTCGATTTCACTTTCAGCAATATTACTTATCGATTTAACTTTTTCCTTATAGAGCCTTAGTTCGTCATTTGCTCTAAAGCAAAGAGAAGAACCAAAAGTAAGCCAAAGTAGTTGAGAAATATCTGCTTATTAAGTCCTGATGCCGCTTATTCATTAGCAAACGTCGTCACTAGGAAAGATCATCCTTTTCAGTTATCAATAAAATTCCTCTTCTGACTTATCTTGCTAGATTAAACCTCACAAAACGCCGACCCTGGAATAGTATATAAAGCTAGAGGTATGTTGAAGAGAGCTAAGTAAGCTCCTTAGAAAAAATCCAACAAAACGCACAAAACAAGTGTCAATACTAAGCGATCAAGAGGCAAAGTTACTCAAAATGATTAGCCGAGCCTATCTATGAACATACGGAGATCATGCACGGGGGATAGATCGACTCCAATTTGCGCAACAGCATCGCTAAACGGTTAAACATCTGTAATATTGCTATAGTTAAATAACAAAAGCGCAGCCTGCAGATGATCCTGGCTTATATGAAGAAGGTGTACATGGGGAAGCAAGTTCAGATTGAATTCAAACACACCTGCCACTGGTGACAAACAACCAAAAAAATTTTCCAAGTGTACATAAGATCTTGTAGAGATTTTACGTAACTTACAGTTTTTGGCAATTACTATACGAAAACTTAGGAACGGGTTTATCAGAATACATTTGTTATAAACCCGTGTGGAACCAAAACACAAAACGTAATGTCGGAAGCGTCTCAGCCGATTTAAACTAAATGACTACTGCCGAAATACTTCGACGCTGTTAATTAGCCAATTTGTAAAAAACATCGTAAAAGGTTTTACTATTGTTTATAAATTCCTGTTTTTAAAAACTTTTCCGTTTGGAAACTTAATCAAAATTGAGATTTTAAAGCGCTGCAAAATGTGAGATTGTATATTTATTCTCTTTGCAATGCTAAACGGGCCGCAAAAGCATTTGCGTACATAACATTTAGGATGTTCTGAAGATATCTATTAATCTATCCGTCTTGTTCAAGAATATATGGATTTCCCACTTCACCTATCACACACAAGTTCAGCTGCTTCGTCTAGTGGCAGAGAGCTAATAAACGTTGCCTTCTGCTAGCTTGGTAAACCATTTTCAGGGGAGAGTATGGCTGCACATATGCAAAACAAGCGTAATGCAAGGCAAACCAAAGAATATATTGTAGACTCTGTCGACTTGCCCTCATTGGCTGCAGACCTAAAAGACGCTGCCTTAATTTAAGTTTTAGAATGGAGATTAATACAATTTTTGCCCTCGTTAAATAATTCCAAGGCTTTTTAACCAATTAACCCATTAATCTCTTGCTTGATGGCTGCTCTGCAATGCAACCTTGCAGTGAAATTTCAATTAGTGATAAAATAGTGTTTTGGGCGAAAATGCTAGATATGCACGACTCTTCCTAAAAGGGACTGCAATCCTTGTGTTTGTTTTAGCGCACGACTTTTAATTGACAATTGGATTGATATTCTAAGGTCCTTCTGTGGCTATTGGTTCATTAAAATTGCTTTCAAAGTGCAGCGGGCATTGAACTGCGGTTCAGTTTCTAGTCTGTTTTTATTCATTATGCTTTGAAGCTGACTGTTACTACTTGAATTTTTTGTGTCACAGCTGTGGTAGCACTTAGATGTAATTTAAACTGCGGAATATTCCTTGTTTCTATTTTGTTGTCTATTACTTGGCGTCGCATACATTTGTCTCAAAGAAAAGTTACTAATTTCTTCCTACTTTTGTCCAAAAACGCTTGAATTTTGCATACATTTAATGAAATTTAATACCGTACTTCTCATTTTACTTTTTGTGTTCTATAGTTGAACAAGAAATTTTATTTTTTTTTCATGTAGGGTATTGCGATTCCCACTGGCGGCTTCTATGACGTGGAAGAAATATTTTCTGTTTTTCGTTTGTGTCGGGATCATATATTTGGTTGCACACAGGCTCGACAATGTAAATATTGGTTCACAATCCTTTATCCTGAATGTTCGTTCTCATAATCTTCAAACCTTTGTACCTCCACGGCTTCCGAACGACATTTACCGTCTCAAACACCCCCATCCCCTTATCCTATTTATCACTGTTTCTGATCAAGCAATATCAGAGGATGCGAGACTCGTAATCTCCGTTGTCCAATCTCTTCGGCTTGCCATCCATCCCCTGAATCCGATGTCTTTCTCTTCCCAAATACACCAACTCATTAGTACAAAATATTTTCAAATGATCATATTTGAGGACTTTTTGATTTACTTCAGTCTCCCTGCCGTGACCAAATCGGCTCTTGATGACTACTGCAAAACTAACCGCGTGGCAGTTATTGCTTTCTTTCAAAACGCACACACCCTGAGAGGCATTCCGGGGAATGAAGACTTTGCTGAGGTAGGCTTGTTTTCTTTGTGGGACTCCAAGGCATTTTTACAGTCGTAATGGGGTCACATTGGTGCGGGAAGGTTATGTTTTAAGCCTGCAGGAGAGCCATGAGGAGTCTCTTGGTTCGGATGGAGTCCTGCTCTCAAAGAAATTGTGCTTTAAGGAAACGAGTTGTAAAAAAAGGTCATGTATTAACTTTAATTGATATGAAACGGCTCTTGATCTTAACAACGATGGCGCGTCTTATCGATTCTTAGCCATCCACGGTTTCATGCTCTTTCGGAGACGTCATTTGGGGAATGAAGGATTATGAGTTTTGTACTTTCCATGGATATAACGGGTGCTTTTCGTGTGCAACTTTTTTTGGGGGGACCGGTTTTCGACTAAATCTATCTGAAGTTCGCTTTTAAATCCTTTATGCCCATCCACCCGAATTCCTTTTGTCTGCCAGAAACGTGGAGGAAGCATAACTTGTCCATACAGTGCACGTATTTTTACTGTAGGGCCTTGACGGTAGGCATATTTAAATTGTTCAAGTATTGTGTAGTTTAGCCATTATTTTCCTCCATGTGTAATACAAAATCAGAGTGGTTTTTAGTGGTACACCTGGCCTCTATAATCTCTCCACCATGTTTCCCAGCGGATCACGTCGCGTACGTCATATGCCGTCCCTTGTGACGTTAACGTCCCTGTTTTTGTTGGTTTTTGGCCAACTTCACTTGCCACTTCCATTGACTTAGCCTCTCATATCTTTTTTGATTGGTTTACTATCAATTCACGGATTGGTGTCCATGGCTCCAAGCTTAGGGCGCATTTTAAGTAATCTAGAAAGCTTTGTTATTAAATTCACACTTGAACAAATGATGCTTAATTGTGCCTCAATCAGTTAAACCTATTCATGCCATCGTCATTTTGTACTACTTACTTCCTTCTCTGGTTTTCTAAAGATAGATCCGTCTTATTCACTGCTACTCCGCAGTTTTGCAACATCATCGCCAAAAGGCTTCTTTCTGTCACGGGAAAGCGATGTACTCCACGTTGCCCGTGGAGGTCAAGTGGATGAGAGAGATCTGAAGGATCAGTTACCACCATGTCGCGATTGGCAGCGTCGCTCCCTGATGTGCTTCCCGTTGCGTCGCGATGGCTACCCTCAGCTGCTCTCCGACGTTACCGCCTTCGTGCGGCACTTTGTTTACCTCCTTCCCGACTTTGCCTCCGTTCTAGGCCGGAGTTGTGTCACCAAGGCGTCTGTCTGGAGGGAGTATCAGAAGTGGAGACGGTCATGGGCTGCGCTTGTGCCCCGCAATTCTAGCGACACTGACGCCTTCCAGACTGTGGCTTTCACACAAGTGCCTTTGGGGAGGGGCACAGAATTGGAACGACGAAGCTGTGCCTTCAGAGATAATAATGTCAAAAAAGCTGTTGAGTGTGATGATGAGGCAGTTTATCAGAGTCTAGTGCTAAAAGATATGGGCAAATTTGATGGCATCGAAAGGCTTCTTTTTGCCTTCGGACCCTTGCAACATTGGTCCACCTCACTCCTACTTAATGATGCCATCCATCACTTTCTTAAAGACTCTGCTGTGCTTGAATACGGTGAGGGAGTGCACAACGGAAAGATCCTTATTACCGAATGAACGGCGATACTAAATCCTGTGTCTTTATAGATCTGGGTTTTCAACGCTACATTCACATTGATATCGACGACGTATTTGTGGCACCGCGTGGAACTCGTATGACTGTTGCTGACGTTGAGGTGGGTTGTGACGCATGAGAAGTAGAAGTTACTATTTGGATCGTTTTTATTTCATTTCTTCCATCCATTGTTCCATTCCACACCCATCTATCTGGCTATCCTGCTCTCACTGATGGCTCTTTTGCAGAACCTTATTGAAACGCAAAATCGCTGGCGTAGCTTTATGCCCGGTTTCACATTCCACATGGGATTTTCGGGAATGTTCTTTTTACATGGCAATGCCAAGGAGCAGCTTGGTGATGAGACTCTCATTAGTGAGTTTTTGAGGCCTTCTAGTGGAGGCATTTGACTTCAAAAGTGGATCTAGGTCAACCATCTCCTCCCCTCCTCCAGGGCATCGGCATCACTTCAAGTGGTTTTGCCACACCTACTCGCATCTTCAAGCCCACCTACTCTCGGAGTCAGAATTACTCGACCAGCTTAAATTGAATAAACAGTTCGCTGAAGTGAGTGGCAAGAATGCTTGATCTATCCTTTTTGACAGCATTCACTGTGTTCAGCGTGACCTTTTAGACGGTACTTGAGATGGTGCAGTCTCTGGTCATTCCTAAAGGCTCAAACACTCTTTCAATTGAATTATTGTTTCAACAATTACCAGTTTTCATGTTTTGTGTTTTGAAAAACCTGTCTTTGAATTCGATTGGTTAAAATGTGCTCCACTTGACAACACCTCAGCCTTTCATGCATTCATCCTTACGAGGCGGTGTAAGCCGTACTGACAAAAGGCACGCGGACATGTGGTTGTGCTCGGCCAGCACTTTTTAATGGCCGGTGCATGTATCGCGAGCCAATCCAGATGCGTGCCATTCGTGGATGCCAAGGTGTGTGCTTGTGTGTGATGATGATGATGATGATGGTGAGGGGATTTCCCTGTGAATGAAAGTGTAAAGCCCAAATCCGACGAATATCTAGGGCATTTTGATGGTAATGAGGGTCATATACCCAGTTGAATGGCCTAAACGTTTCCAAGGCTACTGTCAGCGATAGTATGCAGGTGGCAACCCTGGCCATGGTGATCCCCTTCCCCCCCCAACTCCAGCAACCCAGGTCACACCATCCAGTTATTAGAGCATTCACATCGCTTGACTGATCTAAAGGAAAGATCGACACTTTCTACGTTAATCCACAAAAACCGGTGACAAATGGAACCGATTAGTTCAGTTCACACTGAACCCCTTTTATCAAAGGTCTGTCAATTCTTGAATCAGTCTAATCTTATTTACCCACCACCACTCATCGTTTATTCCACTAAGTATTAATAAAAATAACTCTTGACCCGAGGTGAAAAGTTGGACGATGTTCTTTTAGGAGAAGGACTTACCAATAGCGGATGGGTATGCGGTATCTCCACATCATTCTGGTGTGTATCCGGTTATTCCGCACCTCTACACAGCTTGGAAGGAGGTGTGGAATATAAACGTCACCACCACAGAGGGCTATCCTAGGCTCTTCCCATCACGCTTCCGTCGTGGCTTCCACTATCAAGGAGTCCAGGTAGGTGAAGGCTTCCCTTCACTGTGTCACGTATGTGTGACGCCTTGGTCTACCTTTCTGAGGCTAGTGCCACGAATATTGAGTTTAAACCAGTCAAATAGATGTAGACTGTTTTTAATCCCAGAATGACTCTTTCCTTTCATGTAATATCTGGGTTGCAGTGTCATTTTCCCGAGTGCCTGCTAGTAAGGACAGCAATAAATTACTTTTAATTGCTTGGTCTCCTTTTTGCTCAAGGTGCTGCCAAGACAGGTGTGTGGCGTGTACACCAGTACAATGCGGCTCAGTGACTATCCCGGCGGCATCGAAAAACTGGAAGGAATGGCTTTTGGTGGAGACCTCTTCGACACTCTCCTTTTTAGACCTGTGAGCACCGTTACACTACTCAATTTTTATTCTTTATTGCCAATTTTTTCACAAGCACTTTCTGTGGTGATCTTGTCTAAGACAACTGAGTAGCATCCAATAGTTTCAGTTAAAAGACCTTATATTTGTAGGTAAATTTGTACATGACACACTTTGGTAACTATGCCCAAGACCGCCTGGCATTGTATGTCTTCGAGAGGGTCTTCGCATTTCTGCACAAATGGACCCGACTGAAGGTTCAGTGGGCACCGATTGGACGTCTGATGGAGTACCACCTTTCATTCAACCCAACAGAGCGAGCACCGGCGCCCACTTCCCTACCACTGCATTCTGATCCCTGCGCAGACCCGAGGCACGAGGCGATTTGGTTCCCATCCGCCTGCACTCCCAATGCAAGACGTCTTCCTGCAGCTGTCATTGTGGGACCCCAGAAGACTGGTACGCGTTCTCCACCTGAAATATAAACATTTCTGCGTCTACCTTGAACTCTTTTCTTCACTATTGCCTCTACTTTTGTACAGGCACGACCGCGTTGCTGGCTTTCATGGCCATGCACCCAAACCTCCAGCCCAATCGCTTTCTTTCACATCCGCCTTTTGAAGAGGTGCAGTTCTTTAGCAACTCCACCATCTACAGCAAGGGTGTCTTCTTCTACAACGACCAATTTTTAAGTCCATCCACTGGCATCAACTTTGAAAAGTCAGCCACTTACTTTGACTCTCCCCTAGCCGTGATGAGAATGGCCGCTCTTCTTCCCACTGCCAAGATCATAGTGCTCCTACGCGATCCCGTGCTACGGGCACACTCTTGGTATCAGGTGGGTGTACTTCTGTTTGCATGCAATTGTTGTTGCCACTGCTTTTGGTGATAGAATTCTCCCTCTCGCCACTGCTTTAGCATCAGCGAGCCCACCAAGTGCCTGCAGCATTGCATTTCACCTTCACCGAGGTGCTGAAGGCGAGCAGTTTGGATGAGGCTACTGCCGTCGCTACTGCCGTCGCTACTGCCGCATCATCTTCCAATGTCACGCATCTCGCGCCTCAACTCTACCAACTGCATTTGAAGTGTGTCGAGCCCAGCACCTATGCAACGCATTTTCGCCATTGGTTTCATCACTATCGGGCCAGCCGAGTGAGTGGTGGATAAAATTACGGGTGAAATTCAGGTCAAACTGGGAGCTAGGTGCTTAAAAATAAATGAATTAATAAAAAAAAGAATATTGCATGTGGAGGATATCATAAATGCCTTCAGACTTTCATTTGTGATACCAGTGACTCTTAATTCCATTTGCAGATGCTTCTTGTTGATGTCGAACGGTTGGAATCCAATCCCGCCGAGGTACTACGCGACGTGCAGGAGTTCCTAAATGTCTCCACCTTCATTGACTACTCAACACTGTTGGTGTAAGTTCGCCTAATATCGCCTCCACCTTTGATGAACGGTGGGGTTTGGTAGTCCTCTGAAAATATTTATTCCTTCCTTTCTTTCATTCTTCTTCTTCAGGCGGAACGAGAGGAAGGGCTACTATTGCGCTCGAGGTGGACCCTACCCTAAGGCGGGACAATTGTTGAAGCCTGATGGATTTTTGGAGGATGTTTGGTGCCTATCTGAGAGCAAAGGTCGTAATTATGACCACTCCCTCGGTGGCAACAATCACTCTGCCTTCTTTGCTGAGTCCAATCGTGAATTGGCCTCACTCATTCTACGTTATCCATTTTGGCGACCGACGCGATCTCGTTCGGCCAGCGATCTTCTGCCTCAATGGTTACGCAATTTTTAATTCACCTCCATTTTTATCTGGCAATGTTACAAACAGTGAAATGTACATACTGCAAGTGCCGACAATGTCTTGGTGATGCGGTCAAGCATGAAGATGAGCTGTGGACCGAAACTAGTGATCCACCAGCTGTGGAATGTGCATTGCCGAGGGGGGTGGTAAGAAGTGAGGTGAAGGTAAGGTGAGTAGTTAGTTGGAGTACATCATTCACTGGATGAATGACTTTATAACAACTACTGAAATTGCGCCGGTGGCATAGTGCCGGTGTAATTCAAGCCCCCTCCTTGGCGCTCCTGAGAGCCTTTAATCGGTATCCACTTCAGTAATACTACAGTGGAACTGGAGGCTTGCCTATGTAGTGCCAAAGAGATCGAGATGGATGGAAGGACAAATCAATGCAAGTTGACAGGAACACAGTCCTGTCAGAAAGGAGAGAGGACCTTCAGCGAGTGCGACGACCTCTGTCATTGGAGGGAGGCACAGAAGGCAAGCGTAACATGACTAGGCACCTCGAGTCGGTGTTTTCCTTTGTAGAGGTAGTAGAAGCATTAGTAACGGCAAAATTGACGGTTCGACGTCTCCGTGGTTATGGATCATGCCATAGGCTTGCGATCTGTGATTGAATGAGGCAAGTCAAGTTTTTCAGCAGTCCTGGTGAAGCCTCTTCTCTCTTCAGTAATCAAAAGGAGCTTTGAAAACGACACTAAGGATGAACTCCATGGCTAAACTGGATGTTTATCCATTCGGTGTCCCTGGTTGGATGTGAGTCGTGAAAGTCTCCTGCTGGTAGCTGGAGCTTGTTTGTGGTGGGGGATCTCTCTAGCAAGTATCTCTCTCTCCTAGTCGATGACGTGTTGAGCTAAGATTATACCGGCGTCTACGGCCGCTAGAAGTATGCTTTGGGAGCGAGTAGAATCTGAAGTGATCTTTGACACTAAGGGTAGAACCGGAAGTTAAATCCAGCGTATTGAAGCCACCTCTCGAAGTCCTTGTGGCATTTGAAAGGGGCGATATCGGGTGCCAATGCTACCAGTGCTTTTAGCTCCTTGGATCGAGCGAACTGATTAGATGGAAATAGTCCAGATCGATTAGCACAATCCATGGATAAAGGAATCAGGGACAGATGATTTTTCTTCCACAACGAGAATCGGCAATGCTGAGCTCTTCTCATGAGTATGAACTGATGTGGAAAATCGCATTTTCTAGCAGCAACTGACGCCGTGGAAACACCACAGATTTGTAGTAGTCGTCGAGTCAGGATTGGGTATGCAAGTTGACCTCGTGTTCAATATCAAAGTAGTTCATGGTCCTTCCACTATAATACTGGTTTCCTGTTCATAAGTGAAGGGAGGGAGCAGAGACGTCACTGTCAGTCATCAGCATACACATAATAAGTTCTCGGTTGGACGCCTCGGTCTGCCACATCGTTTTCACCGACTTTTAATCATCGACTGTAGGGATGCGGTGGTACAGTGGAGTAGTGAGGCAAATCAAAGGCTAAGGTCGCCTTTTCCATGATTTTCACGAATTGCTGGCAATCTATGTGACTCAGGTTGCTCAGTTCATCTCTCTCCTTTAAGCAAGAAATAATACTACTTTATAGCGCAAAGCAGTATCATGTGTGCAGTTTTTCCCAAACCTAAAGGGATAAGCATTTGCGACGCCTATCAGGGGATTGGATGGCTTAGCAACGCTTCTTACAGCTCCTGCCACCATCTCACTCTCACTGCTTCAAATTAACAGTCCCAGGTTGTCTCGTGGCCTCATCAAGGTTTAAGGGAGGAAGTGACGGAATAATTCATCTTGGAGTGCTGAACATAATGGTTGAAGTAGTGACAGAACAGACGCATTTATCAACCCTAAGACTTGATCAACACTCATCTGATGATGGCTGTCATGTGCAAAATCGCGTGCCGTACGCCCTTATTACTTCGTTGAGCCACTGCTGTGACACTCAACTAGAATGTCCTGAACGGAAGCAACAGTTGTTTGACACAGTCAGTCTACGTCCGAGACTGGCTCCAAGCCACTCCATCAGCATTATCAAGCACTCTCATGGTTGAAGGAGGGTCCAGATATCGTTGCCGGCGTTTTACTGCATGAGTAGTCACACGACCCAATAATCCGTGCTTTTGCCATGCGCCTGAGTGCACAATTGACCTTAAAGGTCAAGAATAGACCATCGTACAGGCTAGCATGAGGTTACAACTTTCACTTAAGTGCACCATGTGTAGGTTGTAAAAATGCAAGCTCTTTCTGGATAAGGAATGTCGCACCAACTCTTCTCCATTCTGGTGGCACCTTTAATAGTCTAAGAGGAGTTCGCTCTGGCAGCCGGTAAGTTGTTTACCGTCCAGTGCTCAACTCTGGTCAGCACACATGTCGAGGCATTCAGCCTCCTTCCAACCCAAACTGTGACAACTGAGTAGGCTCATGTACTGTCTCTACACATGACTTTTTGTCCTCTTCCCTTTGCTCCCAGTTGTAATGGCTTTTAAGGTGATTTTGAATTCACATTTACGTTTTGGTAGTTAGTTCTTTGTCTCAATGCAAATTTGCATTTAAATAGACCAACTTTGAAGGCTCATGGGTGGAATGAATCAGGTCTCAAATTTATGCAAATCGCAGCTCCAGTAAGTGCCTCTACTGAGGGTCAGGATATAAATGCATCCTAAGAGCTGGTACGGTAGAGGGAATGGACAAAAGCCTTCATAATACATCATGCTTTCATATTCGTCGTCCTCCACCTACAATCATGGAAGGATAATTGCTTCAATTAAAAGTGATACCCTCATCCCATCTGTTATAGACATGAAAACACCGAGGATGTACAATCCTGAGGGTGTCGAAGGACAATTCGGTGGCTCTCAGAACTCACTGAAGACCGGTGGTCTAGCAGCACAAAATGTCTGGCATTTAGTGGTTAAACACTGCTGAAAAGCGAAAATATCATTTATGGGGATGCCTTCATCGTGATGGCAGACCGGTGGTTTGTAGAAGGGTAGACGCAGGTCTGTCCGTCTGTCCCCCTTTTCACCACTCCTAGTCTACTTATAAGCAAATAGTAGAGTCCTTTCCTTCATCCTCCTTGATGCTTGACTCTTCAATATCCATTCTCATCCACCTGGGGCCACATGGATATTTATCATCCCCCCCGGCAATGCAGACAAATAAACTCGTTCTGTACTGTGGAGGTCTTGGTGTTTCCTAGCGCGTGGAACTAAGTGCAGTTGGCCCTCATGTGGTACAAATGACACTGAATCCGCGAATTCAATCCCACTGTCGCATTGCTGGCTACACCATCCGTTGGACTCTCGATGGTGGGGAATAGGCAATCATTTATCTACCTTCAAATCAGTTCCGCGTCTTCACTCAATTGAAGCCTAAACGAGCCGTTTCTGTTCCTGTTCGTGAGCACAGCCGCTTCTTTCGGTGAATGCGGGGCAGTAATTACACTACAGTCAGAAGAAAGCGAGTTACCTCAACTCGTTTTTTTAAAGGCTGTGAAATTGATAGGTTAATCAAAAACAAGCCCAAAGCGAGGCCTTTATGACACCACCATTGAAATTCTGTCGTGCACTCTCTATCATTCACCGGCGTAAAAGACCCTGCAGATATTTAAATAAATGTGGCCGATAAGGCAGTCACAAATACCCCATAATTCACACTTAGGTGGTGTATGTATGCTAAAAGCATTCATTAAGGAGGTGTCTTGTTTCAGATAAAGGAAGGCACACCTGTTGTGGCTAAGAAATCTGCATTGGGCCCTGTAATCACAACGGGCAGCAAATCTACCCAGACCCCTGCGACCAAAGCGTCAACAGATTCTGCCTCGACTATCGCATTCACCACTACTGTCCAATTCACTTCAATGCCTTTAACCGCTGTAGCCGTGTTCACTTCCATGGTGATGGTCTAAACTACGAGTGGACCTGTAGACCTATTGTTGCCGCGTAAAAGAAGGCTGAAACTGCAAGAGATTGCTGAGGCTGCTACAACGTCAGAAAAGCATTTTTGGTTAGTGTTTTGGTAGTTACCACTTTCGTGGCTGCTTCTACAAACGTCTAGTTATTGCTTGAGGTTCACAGTGGGCCTACGACGACTGAATTGAAAGATAAAGAAAAGGCTTGGACACGACTCCACCTCCACTTCTCAGGCCCTATCTTAGGCGCCTCGTAGCTTCCTTCGTGAGCGCATCACTATACTCCATGACTTTCAACAAAGGAAGTGGAGGGATTTGAGGTTTAACGAGTAGCCCCTAATCATCCTCGTCTGCCTTCCCACAGTGATAGAAGGGATCTCCTTCCACCTGGTCGGTGATGATTAGAGCTAGAGTAGCAGAGTATTCATCGAACTGGACGTCAGCAGTTGTGCCAGACTCAGCGACAGCAAATAGCAGGCTAGCATGATGAACGCGCCTCTGCGATGAGGGTCATTCGATGGGTTGCCATGGGTCGTGAGACAGCCGACGTCTCTTCGCCTCAAGAGCATGTTCACACTCACATGAACCGCATGAGTGGCTTCAAGAAGATTGGAGCTTCGAGAGGAGTGTCAGCCGGTTGTCGGTCTCATCCAGCCAAACGTTGAATCGCAGGCACTTTCAGTATGTCAGCTTGTCCCAAAACAGCTCGCCAGCGCCCACGCCCACGTCTGTGTACTCCAATCTCCCATTCCCTCTCCCCTCGAAGCTCCTTCTCTCACTCCACCTCTTCCAAGGCGTTACTTAGTCTCTAGCCAACTTTGCAAGGATGAGCATGCTTTTCCATGTCCCGCCCCATTCACTCACCCACTTTCAACGCCCACTGGATGAGGACAGTGATATTCTTCAATGGTCATTTCGAACAGGACAGTGGAAGTTTGTTTCATCGTCTGCGTGGCATCACATCCTCCTCTGCAGCCGGTGACAGCTGTCAGCAAGACTCTCTGATCGACAGACATTTGTATCAGCATATCACCACCGATTTCAGTAAGGTGATGGAGTGCTGAAGAGCTGCCAATTGGTTGTGCCTCAGACAGCTGAGTTAGAGGAACGCACCCTGAGGATCCTGATGAGAGGCACGAGCAGACGTAAGCAATTGTGTTTTACAAAGTCACCAGTTCGGGGTAGGAATTACTCGGTAACGTTGAATCGGCAGTTGTCTCACATTCCGTCACCATGACAATGCTTGATAGCTTTGCTTTATGCTAACACGGATACCTGTTGGTGGAATAGTCCATTGCCTGCGCCCCAGTGATACAGCAGACATTCACGGACTGACAATCACTGAAACATGTTCACTAGCAGTTGCGTTCGAGTGAGTCAAGTATGCTTGCGCTCCTTCTCCCGTCCTCTATTGGGGAAGGACTGGAGAAAACGTGAGGATGGGAGGACAAGGCCTAGGACTGGGAGGACAAGGAGGAGGAGGAGGAGGAGGGAAGTGGTGAATTAACATGCTTTGAGACAAGTTGATGGATGCATTAGTCCCTCCACGTTGGGTGGAGAGCAGAGGACGTCGGGTCGACATCACTATGGATGAGCAAAGGCAGTCCACCGCGTTGATGGAAGACTGACCCCTTCTCGAGTTTGATGTAACCATTGCGAAGAGCACCCACGACATTGCTGATAACAAATGCGTGCAACTGCTCTGATCCCTTGTAAGCGTGGAAGTGAATGCGCGACGTGTTGGAGCAACAGAAGTGAGCTGATAAGCTCCCTGAATAAATATGCCCCATTCCTGTTATCCTTCATTCCTGCTTGCGACACTAGGCCTCATTCACACAGAAGATCGGATTGACTGAGACGGGTTCTACTGCTCGAGGGATAAATTGAGACGTAATAAACATGGATTTAAATGTATCTAGATCATCGGATGAAGTGGGTTGAAGTGTTGGACATGTCCACCCTACCTCATCATCGGTTGAGGAATCTCGATGGGACGCATTCCATAGACAATATTGCACCACTATGAGTCGAGGGTGCCCGTCCACATACTTGACTATTTCCACATTCCACACCAGTAGACAAGACTTCCACCGCGAAGCTGCGTGGGGCATTCGGGTGGATGAGCGATGAGGCAATCCTAAGCCTCAGATCCTCTTTAGACACTCCCACCGATGTCTTCTTCGAAAAAAAGTCGGCTTAGGATACTTCTACTCGACGCCAGACATAGATACACGACTACACACAGATTTCTCACTAAATAAATTCAAATTCAGTTGAACTATAGCAAAAGTTTGTTGTCTCCTTGCGTGGGGCCAAATAATAGAGATTGGAGAGGAGAAAGCTTGAGCAAATCCAAGGTGCAGCACCGCCTCCTTCCAAGGTAGTGGAGGAGGTGGTGACAGCATTGCGAATGAGTGGCCCACGTCCGAGTTTTCCGGCGATGGAGATGTAAGAGTGCCTCTCACATAAGCAGCGAGTGTAGGAGGTGGAGCGGGAGGTAAAGCAACCAGTCATTGTGATGACTGGCGTCGCGTCCACTTAGGCGGTCCAGTTCTCGCACTGCACACTGAAGCTGGTGACGCATACCTTGGCAAAGTACCCTCACAATGACCAGGAAGGCGTGCCTTCTCTACGTACCTAGAACGCCTATCAATGTGGAATCCTGTGAAAGTGTCAACGAGAGGAACTCTTGCCAATCAGCTTTGTTTAATAGTGGTTGTGCTCTCATCAGAAGATCACTGTTTCCCCAAGTGACAGAGCTTGGAAATAGGCTGTGTCATTTCACTCCACGTCCCTGTATCCATCTATTCCATCTGTTTAACCATCGTTTCGTTGTATTCCCACTAAAGTGTTAATAATCACCTGTAAAAGGTATAATGTAATTTCACTCGCTAGCCTCCGCACAATCCCTACTTTCGAATTGGCTGGTGACTGCCTGTGTACGCGTTTGAAGCATCTCTACTAATTGAAGCGATTGCCTTCTTAAGTCGATGGGAGGAAGCAGATAGCCAGTGCGTTCGGCCGAGGAGTAAAGTTTGCCTGCCTTGCAGAATAGATCCCATTGGATGGAGAGGCTGCTGGGACTTCAAATCGAATTCACCGACTCAGTCTGTGCTTCTGTCTACGAGGAATGCGAATAGAAGACTGTAACTTGAAGGAGGATCTGATAAAGCAGAAACTTTAAGGTTTAAGCTCAAATATCAGTGTTGAAATGGTGCTTCAATGTTGGCAGAAAGGTCTTTCAACATGACACACCAATCCGACTTTGTCTGGCCTGCTCAACCGAGCTAGCAGTCAGTGGGAAACACCCACATCACAAGGTCTACTATGCAACATTCCGATTTTGCCTTGAGTTGATGCAGTGTAGTGAGTCGTGATGGTGATTTTCCATTTCCTTCCTTGCCTAGTGTTCTACAACTCGAGCTTCACCAGTCCCATAGGTCATAGAAGGCGCGCTCCATACACATGTGTTGATGGGAGGCACGAATAGAAATGAGGAATTTGTTTCAGTACAGCTACTCGAAGAAAGCTTGAGGGAATTCCACTGACACCTGCCTTGCACATTCATTCATGGCTATATTCCTTCTTTGATTCCACAAAGTCGCAGATCATTCAGGGTGTTGCGTAATTATCGCCTCGCCCCCTGAAGCATTCTAGCAGATCCTGTCGCGTAAACTATCGCTTATTGAAATTGGAGGGAGCTTTGTTCATGGATCCTGGAGGTAACAGCACCTCCTCGATTAGCCGATCCGTTTCCAAGTGTAGCTCGTTAACCTACCAACGACTCAGACGTGGAGTAAATAGTCAGCTAGAGTAGTCAAGGAGGGAACAATAAATACGAATGCGTCTGAACCGTTTTGTGCCCTCGCACACCCGACCGGCGTCTAGGTACACATGCTGGATCAGCTCGCGTCTTTTTCCATTACGGTGTCCTGTGAGGCAGGGTCGACAGTGGCCACCCAAGTGTCCCGCGTATGTCACTTGAAGACGTCGCCTGACTTTGAAACCACCGGTGCCGTAACTGAGCAAGGCAAGGTGATTAGCGGTTCTCAACGGAGTCATCAAAACTTGAGGAAGATATCAGCAGTCTTCCTTACCTATAGCGGCTTTAATGAGACTTGAGATTCCACTGAATGTAGCAAGAGGACCTCTACGCCTGTCCGTTGAATTGAGATTCAAATAGCGGAAAGACGATATGCGTGACACTAGCGGTTATGGAACTCTTGGGATGGAAACTACGTTGCGTCGCCTGAGGCAAACGTCTCCAATGGTCTGCGATGCCACTTGTAGTCTCTTGTTGGTTACCTTGAGAAAGCACTCATCAAACGAAGATGGAGACACCGAAAAGGCGGAGGTGGGGCCATGACTAGGACTTCTCTTCGTTCCTCAAATTTCTGAGGATTCTTTATCGTTTTTTGGCAACCCTCATGTCTTTTACTAAAACAACCAATGTGGGTAAGGTATGGGCAAGAATTCCATTAGGGAACTTCATGTACCTAATGGGTGGATGAGCGGTGTAGACAAATATGCGCGCCTGCAAACCTTCTGACATGTGTTTGCGGAGGAATGGGAGCTAAAAACAAAGGGAACCCACAGAAACTTCCCTCCGCTCTAATCCCAAATGGCGATTTCCTGTTCGAGAGGAAAGCAATTTGGAATAGAGAATTGAAACTACCTAGGATGAAATGAGTAGGGAGACGTTTGTGTCATTTAAGTTTCTTTATTTCATACAAATATTATCTGAGGGTTTGCAGACCCAAAAACACAATCACGCACAGGTACCTCACTAGCTCAGTTTAAATGGAAAGGAAATATCACAGGGTTTGTGTCCTTTCGGGTGGTTAAATGAAAGAGAATGGAGAGGAAGGAGAGTGTGGTTACATCAAGGAGCAGCACCACCACCGCCAACGGTGGTGGAGGAGGTGGCATCATTGTCCTCAGCACATCTTGTCGTTTTTACTGAGGAGGCCGGGAAATCGACTGGGTTAACTGTGTCCGAATTTGGCACAGCTGAGGAGGTGGGAGGGCCTTCAAGATGAATAGCAGTGGAGGAGGATGGAGCATTAAGCAATGCCATCAGTCGATCACGATAGCCGGCGTCAGCGCCTTCTGCATCACCAGGTAGACGCATAGACGCCTCCTTCACCGTCTCTCCCTTTGCAACGCTGTCCCAACAGTCCCGATTCGCCAAACAGCCCTCCAGTAGTGGTCGAAGCCGAACACAAACCCGTGAAATCAACTACAATTATAAACAACTCTTTGATATCCCTCTCGATTGGTAATTAGGTAGTCAGACACAAGGGGAGTTCATGTGAATGTAGTTGTGACAAAGACATCACAGCACCGCTTTTCTTGGCCAGCGAACATGTCCTGAGCCAATTTAGCTTAGTACAGGTCTGTTCAGTCCGGATGTTTACCGAGATGACAGAAAATACTTCCTGGCTGAGTGTTTGCATCTGTTGCGGTGTCATGGTCTGTGTCACACAACCACATGTCGGAGGATCTTTACTGACAACAACAGCTAGGTCTATCCAAGAAGCGTCAGCACCGATGTCTAGCTATCAACTATGAAGCTCCTGGTTCACATAAACGTCCCTTGAAAAAAACCTCCTTCGCTTACCTCGTAGACAGGAGCACAGATAGCGTCGATGAATTCAATTTGCATTTGTGGGAACTGATGGCTCAACTCCCGATCCATCACGGCCTATTCAGGGAGAAGGATAAATCACACATCGAAGAGAGTACCTACATCTGGTTTTATGTTGAGTTTCTGACGCTCGAAATCGCCCTGTTCAAAGAATTCATTGGCGACCAATTCCGCGGACTAGAAACATTCAAAAAAAAATTTACTTAAATAAATAAAAAGAGAGAGAATTTATTGAACAAATTTGGTAACACCTTCTTCTGTACGGGCCAGGGTTTGGTGCTAGCAGAGACGTCACTGGCAGTCATTAACATACACATGAGGAGTTCACGATTGGACGCCTCGGTCTGCCACATCGTTTTCACCGCGATGTCGTCTATCGGCTTCGCTTCACCGACTGCAGAGATGCGTTCGTCAAGGATTTGTCGAAACTGCGGCAATTTGGCAAAGTAGCGAGACAAATCGGTGGCTAAGATTGCCTTTTCCATGATTTTCACGGACTGACGGTAATCATCGTGGCTCAGGTTGCAGAGTATGTCCGTACCCTTGAAAGAGAAACCAATGCTCACTTTGGAGTACAGAGTAGAACCGTGGAAGGCGAATTCAGACTTTGGAAGTATTAGAAATTGGTAAATAGGTATTCATGGGGAAGGATGGAAGAAATCCCCACGACGTCACACACCAGGCCAAACGCGGGGACTGAAGATGACCCACGTTGGTGGAAGCACGAGGGAGTGGAAAACTTCGACCTGCTATTTAACTTGGAAAAGTAAGGAAGTGGAAAAAAATAAATCATGGAAAAGAAAATATTTCAGTATATCCCGAAAGCAATAAAGGTGGCCTGGAGGTGAGGTTCCGTTAGAACTCTTTCAAGTAAATATAAACAACTTCGGTGGGGGCGCAAAAAAGACCAGATGGACGAAATTATGGACAAGAGATGAAAAGATGAAGAGCGAAGAGCTCAACAATGATTTAAAGGCAAAAAATAGGCCACCATATTCACATTAGATACAAGACAAATGAGATATTCTCTAATATTCCAACGTAGGTCTCCAGGAGTAAACATTGCAGCAGCAGAGTACTTCACCACCAATGCTAACAAATTTTCACTCACAAAGGATCTATTCAATCTTCCACGGAATCATGTGATTCCTACACATTAAAAAAGATCAAGAATGGCAAATAATACACGTCTCTCACCCAATAAACATATAAATTTA